>JAQGBB010000229.1:0-22855 GCA_034691745.1 Prismatolaimus dolichurus
GAGAATGCCGCCAAAGTTTGCCAAATACGATGGAAAATCCATTGTAAGGTATTCCACGAGAACTGGATATATCATACGGCCTTGCGACAAAGTCACGTTCACTCCGGAGCCCATCGAAGCGATCGAGTAGAAGTAGTCATACTCCGTTGTGCGACAAGGTGGGACATGCGAGCAGCTCCCGTACAGGCAAGTGGCCCAGTTGTTTGTGTGCGTCTGGTTTGTTACATTGGCCATGCCGGTGGCGGAATAACGCCGACGGCAAATGGGCGTTGCCGACGTTGGTCTCGTAAGCGCAAGACCGGTAAGGGGCCAGCAACCATCCTGCCTCAGACGTATTGCAACGAGACAGTCAAAGAGGGCGCAATGTGCAGTGGTGATCGCACCACAGCTACCCCATGAGTGATTGAAGGCTTGGAACTGCGAGTCCACCTCGACGTTCAGCAAGACGCCCGTTCCTTCGCTGACCAGTTCGACGCTGTCCGCTTGGCGCCGATCCATGAGTCCTTCCCACTCGCGCATGTCGAAGACGAGTTTTGGCATTCCGTAACCTTTTTGTAAAAAGGTGAAAATATTAGCGCATGAAGGTTTGGGGTGAGTTTATCTTCCTGGAAGGAGAGGCTTTTACGTCCTAAAAATGAAAAATGTATTATAATGGCTTACAAGCTTTTTAGAGTCCTACGCGAAAGACAGCATAAAAGAGCAAATAAAAAAAATTTTGTTGCAAAAATAAAAATAAAAAATTTCAAACATGCACCAACTTTTCGGGATTTCTGAAGACGTGTCAAAAAATTTTCCAAGATCTATAGTGTTCTGGTGTTCCGGCGTTGAACGTGGGTGCTCCTTTGCTAGACTTTTTGCTCAAAATCTTCAAAAAGCGTTTTCTAATGCAAAAAGTTGATTTCGTGCAAAACATTTTTTGCCCCGTAGTTTCAGGTCAAAATTTTAAATTGGAGTCGAAAATGTTTTCGTTTCCAAATGGTTTAAAAACACGTTTGTAATTGAGCAAAGCAAATCAAAACAAAAGTCAATTTTGTGCAAAGCAATTTTTTTACCAACGCATGTTCGAAAAGAACGATCACGTACTACGCTCGAACACTCTAAAACACTATCCAAACATTCTCTTGACACGTCTTCAGCACGCCACAGAAAATGGCATGTTTGAAATTTTTTCGTAAAAAAAATGTTTCTAGTAGCTCTCTTATGCAGCCATCCGTACAGGGCCCTAAAATCTGGTACCCATCGGAACCCCTCTGTAATACATCTTAAAAACTTACTAAAGGTTGTAAATTTATGTAAAATTAGTATAAAATTGATTTGTTTGGTAGGAATTCCAAATTTAAAAAATTATTTCTTTGACATATTTTTTGAAAAATGGAGCTTTCTGTGATAATTTACAATTTTGTTATTTGCGGTTTTTTTACGTTCTCATTGTAACCCCCATTCCCTAAGAATTTTTGCTCTTCCATGTTGGACATGAAACAAGTAAACACTTCAAATTGTTCCAAGTATATAAAAGTTGGGCGTGTAAAAAGAACACTCCAGATAGGGTTGAAGTTTTGATTTAAATAGCCTCTTGTTTCACATGCCTAACCTTCAGTGAACAAGTCGTCCACGGATTGATTCCATTCGTTAACGAGTCTCGATATTTTTGATACATAAAGATTAGGAAAGACCATCTGGTCGTCGGGAGTCTCGAACATCGCGTACTGTGGAACGTTTAGCGTGAAGCAGATATCATCAATCCCGTAGTAAAGGTTTTCACCAAACCATGTGACATTCGCGAATTGACAGATATCCAAGCATGTTGTTGCGTCACCGAAAACTTGAATTCGGCAGTTTGTTTGGTTTAGTGCTTGCGAGCACAAATATCGTGCAGTCAGCTCCAGCAGCTGAAGCTTGCCGACACCTTGTTCGTTGAAGTACGAATCAACGAGGTCGATGGCGCGTTCAACCTGGCTGCCGTATGGGGCCATGCCAGCGACTGAATATCCTAGATCAAAATCGACGATCGTGGCGAGCAGCAAGTAGGCTGTCTTGAAGATCATGTCAACGTCGGGGTCCATCGTGAGGAGCTCAGTTCGATTTTCGATGAAGACTTCGTCAAACCTGGATAAGCTTGTGTTAAAGCTCGCTTCGTCAAAGCTCACGTTGATACTTTGCGCGAGATTTGAGCGAAAGACGTCGAAGCAAACGACGCCATCTGGAAGCGAAAGTGTGTTGTTACGCAGAGAGACCACAGACACAGAAGTTCCTTCACTCGAGAACGTATTCGAAAGATCGACTATGTCTCGGACGCAAAATCCGACGCATATGCTGAGAAGAATTGACCAAATAACCAGTTCGTAGACGGCGCGACGAAATCCAATGTAGCTGCAACCGTGGATGGGAGAGACTTCGAAGAATCTTTGCACCGCACCGTAAACTGTGTGCACATCTGCCGGGCTTGACATGATTATTGGATGTTACTTAAAGACAAATTGATTTTATTATTGAATGTTTGAGTCATGGACTCGTCGATTTGATATGCTCGTGATACAACCACAATGCTTTTCAAAGCTGTGGTATAGCAGAGTTTTGCGAACGCTACAACGAACGCATGCGATGATGAACATTAGCTTCAACGGTGAATGCCTTCGTTATCAGCCGATCAAAGTGAGGTCGTTTCTCTGATTGGATGCTTTAACTCTTCTAGCTTTTCTCGTTTGCTTCTAAATGCGCAATTAAGAGCTCTTCAGTTGGGGGAACAAAAACTCAGATTGATCTCCTTCGCATTAAATCAATGCTTCCATGATGGCAGCGAAGTAGCTTCTTCTGGCCGTGTTGCTTGCGATGGGTGGCTAAACGTAGATGAAAACTCATCTCCATTTCTAGTGTGCTCTCATTTTTTCATAAGTTAAAGTTTCGATTTTCTTGACTTCGTCGAATTTTTTCATAAGTAGTCGAATTTCGGTTTATGATTTTTATTTTCTCTACAAGATCTCGTTGTCGTATAATACCAGTCCAAAGCGTGAGTGGGATTTACGTGTTGGAAGATATGTGGTTTCAAGCGTGGGCGACAAGTCAGCGCGCGCGTGTGCATCTCTTAGTTGGAATGTCAACAGTCAGCGCGCATAGAGAATGAAATGGAAAAGCGCGTTCTTGTTTGCGTGGACAAGCTTTTCGGCGTCGAGTTCGTCGTCGTTGTCGTCGTTAGTATCATCGAACGTTAGTCACTTTGATGATCGTTCGTTCTCCGCCGATGGCTGATCTTTCGTCGATGTGCTCTGAGCAAAATGATCACAATCACAATGCTCGGTTTGTCATAGTCGCCGCTGCGGCCGTCACGGTCAGCGAAAGAGTGCGACCTGAAGGCGCGCCTGAAGACGGGAAAGGTGGCGTGTTACGATGAATAAGCACCTATGGACTGAACAATGCCCCTTCCAGTGTCAAACGTAGTGCGTTTCTAGATGTCGACCCCAAGTTCCCGGGACCATTCGGGCGGCAGTTATGGCGTGCTTCGAAACTTCGAGACGGAGCGAAAGGCGCAGATGAAAAGCTGCACCGATTGTGCTTCACAAATGGCAGATACGGCGTCGCCGTGGGTGCAAAATTTTTTAGCTTCCATTCTAGCTTAAAATTAACGCTATTTTCTAGATGGTGGGCACTTCCGGAGGGTACTGAGCATCCGTGCCGCAAGCATCTTTACAGGGATCTCGGAAGCCTGGCAACGCAGTTTCCTCAGCTCGCCGATGTGCAAAACTGTCATACGGTGTGCACCAAGACGAAAGCACAGAAGTGTTAGAAGGGGTAAGCTAGTGAGTGAAAAACGGTTGAACGAGCTGGGGAGCTCGTTAATTTTAGCTGCACTGGCACAATGCCGTTGGGGCTGATTGGCGAGAACGCGCATCACCACTGCTGGACGTCGACGCCAATCGACAACTTCAAGCAATGCTTGATCACCGCTGGCCTCACGCAGGCTTAGAATTTGTATGTACGAAACGAAGACCTGCATAAAGGTCAAATCCATTCTTGCGCACCGTGTATATAGTCTCAGTAGGCTGCGGCAATTGTTAGTAACTGGAATAAAAGGCGTTTTCTGCTGCTTGGCGGTAGGCTTTGCCGATGCACAGCATATAGTACCCCAGTAAGAAGAAGTTCCGTCTCTAAAGTTACACTAAAGGGCATTTAAGTAGACGGCTTTGCCCCCGCGCTACTACTGGTTGGCCTGCATAAAGCAAAGGCCGTACAAAATGGAAGACCACTGAAGTTTACAAATCAAAGATCTAAAATTTAAGATCAAATGTAGCACTAATCAAGACGTTTAGCAGCTAAGTCGGTCGCCGTATTACGTATCGTGTGTACCAATCTCATTTACGATAGAAAACAGCCTGAGAAGAAATACAAAACGTTGTCGTTAAATTTGTCTTTGTTCTGTTTTGCATCGGCATACTAGAGCATGGTTCAGCTTCTCAGTTTTTGCGCCTACCAAGTTAATCTTTGATGACATGGTGCAGTGGAAATTTTTCCTATTCCATAAAAGCTTCCACGAAAGTCGCCAGTCGAGCGTCCACGTCAACGCGCCGCCGATCATTTTCTTTGAAACATGCCTTCTGGAAAAACTGAAAGTAAAAGTAAAGACATTTCGCTGTGTATAAAATGACAGTACAATAAGTAAAATTACCTATTCTCGAATGCTTTTTTCGTCGTCCTAGCTGAACCACTAACCGTTGGATTTCATGTATGGAGCCATAAAGAATTGACGTCAGCTTAGCTTGGAGTGGTGGGTTGGAGGGTGGGCTAAAACTGACGAACTCTGTCGAGGGAGGGGAGAATGGGGTTGAAAAAACTAACGTCAGGTGAGATGGGACGTGGACAAAAAACATTAACCCAAGTTTACCCAATCGCGAGAATTTGCCCCCAAAATATGACCAGTTTTTTTTTAATTTTTTACTAATTTTTTTCAGTTTGTCACACACCTCAAAAGCTTTATGGTCGTTTGGAAAAGCAAAACTTTGTTCCCTTTGTCTGTATCACCCCGCATTGAGGCACAATCACAGAAATTTCGAAGCATCTGAATCATTATGAGGAGGAGAGTAGAGACAAAACTGACGTCAGCTAGGGAATGGGTCAGTCTGAAACTGATAATAACTGACAGTAAAAGATGGGCAAATCAGAATTTTAAATTTTGAGCTGACGTCAGTTGTGTACGGCTTTTATGACATCCGTTGTTTGGGATCTCATCGGCGTTTACTGCTTTGCAGCTGCAGCCGTAAATCTAAATGCACCACAACCTCAGTAAAAAAGCAGCGGGTTTTTGAAGTTTTGTAAACATTCCAAGATTTCTTGGCAGGCGTTTCAGTTCTTCATTTGAAACTTTGAAAATCTTAAAACTGCACTAGCCATGCGGGGATGGAAGTTGTGAGCAGATTTAAGCTAGTGACTCACACTGTAGCGTTTGGCATGACATCAAAGCATAAGAATTTTAATGTTTTGCTTTTTCTTGAAAAATGTTTTATTAGCATTTTTGGTAGATCATTTTCGCATATTCACGAGACACTTAAGTTACGATAGAAAAAGCTTATTGTAGAATATGTCTATCCGAAATTCAAAGTTTTGATTCTCTTTTTTGTCCTCAAAGTTTCTTAATCTCAATATGCTAAAACTAGCGTCATGTCCGCAAAAAACTTTCAGGCTCTTTTCCTCTCCATCAATCTGGTCATGCGAAAATCAAATTCTCAAAAAATCCATTTTTGACGCTTATATCCATTTATATGTGCACTCATGTGTTTTTGTGCTACCAGCGCACATCACCTACCCGGCGTTGGGCAAAAAACAATATTGTGCAAGAAAAGCAAACAAAAGTTAAAAATCACACAAAGTGCAACACGTCAGTGGGCGAAAATATGGATTCTCAAAAGTCTTGCACTGAACTTGCCTCTGAAGCAAAAAAATGAAAAATTGGGAAAACTCAGAGACATTGTAAAGTCACAATTTGAGGAAAAAATTAAAAGAACTTAAAATTATTGCCTCAAAATAACCTTTAAAACGAGTGAGCACGTTTTCCAATCACCATTACTGCTTCCGCCCCAGGTCGGGCATTTTCGCACGTTTTTCTTGGACTTTATTTTGACATGAACTTCTAGCCTCACGCTATTTATGGAAAGCGCAAATAGCACACATTTTTTAGGCATGCTATCGTCCACTCCCAATCGTTCTTCTCTCTTCCGCCGACTACGTCACACTTACGATGCACGCCGAGACGCTCTACAAAGAGCAAGCCTCCGGTCTCCGCTTTATTCCAATTGACATCGGCGGAATGCGCGCAATGGCGCAGCAACGTTTGCTTCTCCCACACTTCAACATGAAACGGCTCGTCGACGTAAGTCACGACATGCAAACGCTCGCCGTCAATCTCCGGCGCCGCGCCTGTTTTGACATGTCAAAAAGGCGGGGCGTCCAATTTGACTGCGAACTCTGGTGCCGCGTCGAATCAATCGCGCGCGATTTTCGCTGCTTGCCGCTAATGCATGAAATGCTTCCGGAATACACGACGCTTCCCGACGGGCTTCGCAGTTGCTTGGGAGACGCGAATTTGACCTATTTTTACGACGCGCGATGCCGTCGAGCCCTTGCTTTGGAGGACACGGCCCAAAACTGCTCGCATAAGTGCTTCACTTACAACTGTGAAACGTTGCTCTTCTCGGCGACGATCCTTCCCGACGGCGATCCGTCGTTCACGTACGTCAACGCGACGATGGCGATCAAGCTGACGACGAACAACTTTGTTCATCTGCATGTGAGAGAGTATGTGACAATGGATTTTACCACGTTTGTTACTTCGCTGGGTGGGAATCTGAGCTTATATCTAGGGGCAAGCTTTCTTGCTTTCGTGCACATAATTTTGTTCTTTGTGCGGCTGCCCTTCGAGCTTGCGGCCGAATCGACAGCAAACAAGAAAGAATCTGTGACTGAAAAAAGCACGAAAGTAACTTCCGGAGATGCGCAATGCCGGTTGATTCTTGAACAGCTTCAGGACTTGAGACGCTACGTCGAGAGGGGGTTTGGCGCTTTTGAGCGGCGACAGCACTCGATTGAAAGAAGGCACTTTTTTGTGGAGAGACAGTTGGATTACTTGCGTATTGAACAGAGATTTCTCCACGGCGCCCTGCTGAGAAGCGCTGAAATGCCGTAAGCGGTTTCGATAGATTTTGTTTAATCATATAAAATTTTAACTTTTGTGATTTTAATGGTTAAATTTAGTGTATCACAAGTGCCAGAAGTGAATTTATCCATCAGTATCAATAAATTTTGCCAAAATTGAGAGGTTCATTAAGTGATAACCTCAAACACAGCAACACCGCAAACAAACAAGACAAATAGCGCACCAGCTGAAATTTTAAAAGCTCGCTCAAGGTAATGAGCCGACAAATCGTACATAGAAAGTAGTTTGGAAAATATGTAAATGTTCGGAGCACCAGCAATAGAGTTAGGATGTTTGTTACAAGCGGCAACAACACGATCGGAATAAAAGTGCTTACGACAGTCAGGAACGAAAAAGAAATGCACGATTTTAAGTAAGAAGAATCGCGAGCACAAAAAGAAAACACAAAATCTTTTTTAAAGCACACGTCGCGATCGTCAGCAGAATGACAAGAATTAGAACGAGTGCAACAAAAAGCGTACATAGTGGAAGTTTACTGAGATAAGTAAACATCTTGTAAACAAAGCAAAGATCATCGCTTACGGTACTTGTCCATATTAGCCCGCATAATAGAGCCCCGGGCTGTATTTGGCGGAGGGTTTTATTTGGATTGTTTCAAATCCAAAATTTGCCTAAATATCACGAGTAACGAGTAACAGTTGAAGCTGGTGTGCACGCACTGATCTAGTGTCGAATCAGTGCAGCGATTCTTTTGGATTCGACACGACCTGTTTCGCGCTTGCCATAATACAGTAGTGCTTGCACAAGTAAAAACGACTTCATTTGCTGGTATTCACTGTGGTTTGGAAAAGCTTTGATGTGAGGGGTTCTAAACTAAAAAGGGCTGAAAAACGAAGGGAGACTATATTTGGAAAAAATATGTTGCTAAAAATGAACATTTTCAAATAAAGCTCCGTTGCTGTATATGGAAAAGTACGGTAGCCGTCGAAGCGCAAAAGGTTCTGGACCGCAAGCTGCAAGGCGAGCAGTGTAGAAAGGAAGCTTAGCCATACAAGGAATACGCTTAACAAAAAGACGCTGCCGCGCTCGAGAGCATGAATTTGAACACTGTTGGCACGTTTTTACTTTTTTTCCCAGCCAGCTCATTGAAGATTGAACGAACTGCAAAATGTCGCGAAATAGAAGATCATGGGTCATAGCAACTGCTCAACCACTCTTTGCTTCGCTTACCGTGTTACGCCACGCGTTCTGTGCAACGGTGATACAAACACTATTTCTTTGTCAAATCTCGAAGGAATTTTTAAAATCTCAGTTTTGAGGGCTCTTATGTGAGACAAAACATGTCAACTTTGCCATCAATACAATACATGCACTGATATGTACTTATAAACTTTCTAAACGTCATCTATGCACACACACATATGCTTTGTTAATTTGATTCTGTTTATCAAAGATTGCTAAAAATTGAAATGCGACATGTTTGCTTTTTTGGGCTCCATGATAAAACATACATGTGCCATATAGCCGGCATTATGCAACAGCAAATGACTACGCACGCAGTCATTAGATAGGCTGTCACATATAAATCAACGTCGTCACTTTTGAAAGGAACAAATTCGAGATAGCGTTTTTTCTCTTTTTAAGGTAGATGTACCTCTTAAGAAAAATCAAGATGTACCTTCTAAAAGTTGTACCCTCGGGAAGAAGCAAAAAAAACATGGTAAAAACCAAACGTCGGCAAAAAGTTGCAAAAAAATCAAATTCTTGCTAAAATAAAAGTACCTTGACGTTTTCATATCAATTTTTTATCTGTACATCTTATCTGATTCGATACAAAAAGTCATCCCTCAATTGGCCACTATTAAAAACCCCGCTTGAAATTCCATAAGAAGTACAACTTCGAATTGTACCTCAATCAAATGACGCAGAAAATACCCTGTTGTAGTTTCAGAACAGGTACAACTTCATGCGGAACTGTACCAAGTTCATGCGCAATTGCAGCCACAAACGACCGTTGCTGTTATGCACAAAAGATGCGTGCGTCAGCGCGTACGTAAATTACTGGATTTAAAAGGCAGAAAGTCAGGATCGACCAGCTGCATTCCTAGACACGCACGCTTACCGAACGCACCCAAACGTATTGCAACGGAAATTGGACCACCTTTACGCAAAGTAATGTTCGTCCTTTCGCAACTGACGCCCTACATTTCACCAACTTGAAATTTTAAATTTGCAAAAGCGAACTTTTTACGCATCTGGCTCAAGAAAAATTTGCCTTTAGCAAGCTGGAGAAATCTAGCGTAGACTGGGTTGTAAATAAATCATGCTGGATCAGAAACGGCTCACAGTTGCGCGCGCAGCGTCGTTTTCCGTGAAGATGGAAAATTTGAGCAATTTCACAAAAGTTAGGTGTGCGCGAAAGGGTCCAGAAAGAAGCTGCGAACGAATTAGACAAAACTGGCTATTAGCAATTTACTAGGAAGGGTTGTAATAAGTTTGTGCAAAGTTTCAGCCAAATCGGTGAGGTTCGGGCGATTGTCCCTGTGAGCAACTCTAAGTGATTATAAAAGTGGTGCTTAAGTGCACATGTATTTAAAGAACACCATGTATCAACAAATCTAACTGGCACAATTGGCAACACTGGAACACTGCGCAAATTGCGAATTTTCGAAACACATACAGTACATAATAAAGCGCTCATACGGGGCCGAATTTCGCGCTACTTCTGCTGGAAAATGATCGGCGTGCGGTAAATCCCGAAACTTGAATTATACGTTCTCCCGTGCTATGCAAACAATGCGCTATGAAAAGCACGCTCAAAGTTTGCTGAAACTTGAGAGCTAACTGTTAGGGACCGCCTGCTCAAGTCGAGATTTTTCTGGATTAACTGCACCATTCACTCATCTTAAGGGCTGTACATTTATGCTATCATAAAGTTGGGTTGACAACGGGAAATTTGTGGCAAATAAAAAAGTTGACAGTCCGTGACAAAAGTAAAACGAGATCAAAAATGTCTAGAAATTCAACCCGTTGACGCAGAAAACTTAAAAAAAATAGCGATGAGTAGAGTATTGAAAACCTAATGAATAAAAAATTTGCATAGTACGCACTTTGAAGATTTTCTGTAAAAAATGATAGGTTTCGTCCTACGAATTTGAAGATACGGCTATGCAAGACTTCTGAGTGAGGATTATGAAATTGGCTTCCCAGACTTTGCTAAGGCATAATTCTTGATCGGCACGATCAATTTTGTCGCAAATTGTACTGTTTGAACAGGTAAAAGGCGAGGAACAAAGCCACGACGCAAGTTTGATTTTGCAGCTAACCAGTCAAAAACAACTTTATTGTGGGACAAAACCTATCACTTTTTACACAAAATCTTCAAAGTGCGTACTATGCAAATTTTTTTATTCATCAGGATTTCACTTTCGCTTTGAGATCTATATATCGTCGCAAACGTGGTTCAGTACTTTACTCATCGCTATTTTTGTTAATTTTCTGCGTCAACGGGCTGACTTTCTAGAAATTTCTTTTATCTCGTCTTACTTTTGTCTTGGAATGTCAACTTTTTTATTTTTTATGTGACATAAATTCCCCGCCGGCAACCCCCTTCCTCCACCTTATATGATATGATATCATATCATAAATGTACAATCCCTTACGACAACTCAGACAAGTCACACGCTGCCGATCTTAGAACCATGCTTCTTGCAAGCTTTGTGATTTCTCCGTAAATGAAGGTTATACAAACGGCTAGAGTAGTATCGTTGTCCACAGATTCGACATGGAAAGACACTTTCTGAAAGCAAATAAAAAATCTTCCAGAATACTATCGTACTTTTTCATATAAAGCCCCGGGGGCTTTATTCGAAAATGCTTATTTTTAGCAAGAAATTTTTCCCGAATATAGCCCCTTTCGTTTAGAGGGCGTTTTCTCATCGACCTATTTCCCGTTCGACCTGCAGGGTGCCATTTGACCTACAACCGTTTCATTCGACCTAAAGCCGTTTCATTCGATCTACAGCCGTCTCATTTGACCTACAATCGACCTAGAAAATTTCGTTCCACCTACAACGCATTCGAAACAAATTATAACAAGTTGGATGTACTGATCCTCGAGGTTGACTGCCGCCAACGAAACGGTTCACCGAGTTCAAAAACAGATTTTTGACAAAAATTTAACGTTCTTGATGGAGCAAAAGGGAAAAGATGCAAAAACTTTCCGGTTGAAAATCCCCTTGGCCAAAGTTTTAGAAACAAAAGTCTTTTCAAGGGCGAAGTTGCCTTCCGAAAGCCGAAATCGGGCTTATTAAGCATTTTGAAGGGCGAAAATTTCGGCCTATTTAGTGAAATTTTTATTTGACATTTTTCTGAGCTTTGTTTCTGCCACTGCTGATTAGCTCCTTAGTTTCACGCGCATGTCTTCTATGCAGTTTCGAGAAATTTGGGCAAGCGTCACAAGTGTGCAAAGTGAACTATAAATAGACTGTTAGTTCGTCGCACCCTCAATCTGTCTATATGATGTGTTCTTACACTGCGGGTTGTGTGAAATTGTTTCATCCGTTATTGATTGATTTCGACTAAGGTCAACACTTGTTGATATTGTATTTAGAAACGCTCGAACTCAGACATGCCAGTTGAAGTTGCTGTCACTTCGTCAACACTCCACGGTCTGTTAAACGCCTCGCTTGACGTTGATTGTGTGCTTGAAATCTTCAACCACTTAGATACTAAAAGTCAAGCTCAAAACCGATTCGTTTTCTACGGTTTGCGAACCGTAGGCCCTACGGTTTTTTCACAGTTTTATCTACGGTTCGGCCTACGGTTCGTCGTTTGCCTACGGTTTTTGCGAACGATTGGACTGGCAGTTAAACTGTCAGCTGCACATCTAATTGTCAGCCTCGTCCGGTTCGCCTTCTTTTGATCACCACCCGACACGAAAGAAGGCAAGTGCCAATTCAGCGGGCTTGAAGTGGATGGATGGGTCCTTCTTTCCTTATGCACAGGAAACTACCGCCAGCCCGTCCGGTAGCCCGCCGGCCCGTGAGAAGATTTTTCGCAATTTTCCTCCGCGCGCAACTAGTGGACAAAGTCGACAAGCGAAGAGCAAACAACCGACACCGTCCTTCTCGGACACAACCCACTCGCGTTGCTAGCGTGCTTTTCTGCGTCACCGTTGAACTGCGTGTAGACCCTCATTGAACTGTTATCATGCGACTTTTGTTGCTTTCGACGAAGCTTATTTTTTGGTGGCTAAATGATCCTGAGCCAGATTTTGGCTACGTCCTTTATCAGCATTTGAGAGGCGTGCAAAAGGGCGCGCCGTTGAAGATCGGTGCCATTTACACCGTTGTACACAAGAGAGTCAGACATCAGGCTCGGCTAATTAAAATCTGCGGTAAACTTTATATATTACATTTTGTGTGTTCATAAAAGCGGCATGAGACTAAAAAATTGTAGGACGATCCGAATCCATCAACAAGGCTTTGGCGTTTTGTCGGGAAAAGTATCCGAAGGGAAGGTTCACTGCTGATCCGAAAAGTTCTCAGCCAAAAAAGGGTAAATAATATATTAACAAGCAAATCGGCAAAGCCGAAAAGGCAAGCTTCCATGAAGCAAAAGCAACAACGCACGAAACACGATACCGTGTACTAACGCCCCCCACGTCCGCCAAGAAAAAATACACATAGGCAACTTTTCGATATGTTCTGGAATGGCCTGGAACATCTAGAACAGCCCGGAACACTATGGTGTTCCACAAAACCGTCTGGAATATAGTGGACTATAATCCTCTGGACTTCCGCTAACTTTCGATTTTTCGAAGGGGAAAGTAAGGGGAGGAAAGGGAGATTTTTGTCCGCACAGTCAGCTATCCTTTTGCTTACGCCCTTCGAGCTCCAGGCAGGATACAAAAAGTTATTCGCAATTTTTGTATTTTTTCTACAATCTGCAGAAAAGAAGAAGCCGAAAACGGCGTTCGCGCCGCCCAGCGATGAGCTCGCTCTGGCCGTTCTTGCCAAGAAGGGAAATTATTTTTCGAATTGCCTCAACCCGCCGGCGTCTGCAAACGTCGTTGCTGCGAAGCTTCACTTGCCGCAAGCGCACGGTGAAGCGACGTCAACCGATAATGCCTCTCATCCTCCAGCAAACGAGCAGACGACGAGCAGCGAACGCCTCTTGCGAAATCTTGCGGAAGAGGCCGACGACGGAAGATCAGCAAGCAACCTCTCGGATAATGATCTCACCGGCGGTGACAGCTCCGATATCGTCCTCTTCGATGGCAGTCTCGCCAGCGGCGACCTGTCCGACAGAAATCGCGCCGGCGGCGAACTCTCTGAGGGCAATCTTGCCGGCGGCGATCTCTCCGAGGGCGGTCTCTTCGGTGACGATCTTGCCAGCGGCAAGTTGTTTGAGCGCGATCTCGCCGGTGGCCATCTCTCCGAGGACGATCTCTTCGGCGGCGATCTCTGCAATGACAACCCAGCCGGTGGCGATTCCTCCGAGGGCAATCTCTCCGGCGGTGATCGCTCGGACGGCGATCTCTTCGATCTCGAACGCAATGAATTGGATGAGGAAGTCATTCGCACGGCTGGCGAGCAGGACGCTGCTGTAAGTGTTGTCGCTAATGATGATCCCGACGAAATTTTTGGAGGAAAATCTGTTCGGAAACGACCTTTCAAAGCAAAAATTTCGCCTCAAAAGAATCAAAAATAGTGAAAAATTTTCCCCTCGCTACGCTCGGCGGCGGCATGCCTATCAGTTTCCCAGTTTCAATTTGGAAACACTAGCATTACAGTCGTTCACGTGGACTTTTTTCTGGGACCCCCACCCCCCGTAAAATAGTGTGGACTTTCGTGGACTTTTCGGGGGCCCCCACCCCCTTTTCGCGTACATGTGGATTATGAATGACCTCAAACATTTACAAGTTCAAATTTTGTTCATTAAGTTTTTTGCGAAGAATCCATTTTTAATTCATCTATTTGCATTGCATTCTGCCAACAAACGAGCAAAGTAAGCGCTAAAAAGCAGAAATGCATACTGGCAGATTTGAAAAATGAGATTTAAAAAAATAAATAAATAAACTGTAAAAACTACAACAAATTTTCGGTCGGTGTTGAAATACTTAGGCGGACTCTCGTGCTGCAACGTCGGCGCCGATGGCCAGCCTCGTGTCACCGCCGCAATTGATCGCCGTAGTTACATCCGCGGTGAACGCTCGTTTCGATCAATTTGAGAAAAAGATGGATGCGAATTGGGCTGCGTTCGTGAAATCTACTGATGAGAAATTCAGAAAGCTCATCAATCTTGTCGCAAGGAGAAATGGTGATTTGCATGACATCAAGCGGGATTCAGGCTTTGTTGCCGAATTGTTTCGTTTCCGTTCAGCCAAGGCGCAAGCAGTAAGTCTAGCTGCAACTCGGAAAGTATGACCTAACGCAAATACTGTAATATTAAAAAGTTTCTAAATTTAAAATGACCGTTTTTCATTTTAGTAAGTAATATTCTAGATTTATTCTTTTAATAAAATTTTTAAGCAAATGATGCAAATTAGCACTTTTTAACTGGACATTGAAATAAAAATGAGACAATTAATTTTTTCGAAAATAAATTGTTGTAATAATAAACATAATTGCAGGCATCCAATACTCAAACGCAACGGGAAAACTGCTCAGGTCCACAAACATCGTCGTCAGCTTCCTCATCGAATTTGCTGTCGCCGGCGGCAGCTAATGAGCAAAATTGTTCTTTGTCGCCGACTGCAACGACGCATGCATCGACGCCGTACACGACAGATGTGCTACAGTCCGCGAATCAGCGGAACCTCTTTGCTGCTTCCGCGTCATCATCTGCGACAGTTCATGCTCATCAGTCGCTGCAGGAGGCTATCGCTGCCTCTGCGCCGTCAACGTCGACGGCGAACTGTTCACCACCGTCCGGCGGGTCTCAAATTTTTTCGTTTAAGGAGGCGTGGCTAAAGAGCAAGCAGCCCAGGGCTTCGCACGTTCCTCAGCACGCGCTGTACAAGCTCTTGGAAGAGAAGTTCAAAGATGATCTTTTATCGATGACGGTAACCGGAAGAGAAAGCGGTACGAGCTGTCTCCGCGACGACAGCCGTTACGACGCCTGCGTCGAAGAGGTGAAACGCCGATTTAAACTCACAGTTTTTGTACTAAATGACAATTCGCTTGCTCAGTACCTAAAGTCGCATAGACTCGCGAACGGTGTTCGTAGACGAAAATGCAACAAGAAGTCGGATATTGTCCAGCAAGCTCATGGAGTGTAGTAGGGATGTGAAGAAGGCAATAGAAATATTGGCAAAAATGCACCTTCCCCACCACCGTTTCTTGTACATTAAAGGTCCGCCGTTGTCCGTCACCAGCTTGTACAGTATAAGTCCGCCACTAGCTTATACACATAATGTCGTGCATAAGCTAGTGGCGAACTTTATGTGTATAAGCTAGTGGCGGACCTTTAATGTACTAGAGTGACGGATCTTTACTGTCTAAGCTGGTGGCGGACCATGGCGGACTTTTAACGCAATGGAAACGGTGGTGGGGGAAGTGCATTTTTGCCGAAATATTTAATAAATAAAAATAATAACGAAAATAAATATTTAATACCAACCATAATAAATAAAGTCTAATAAATAAAAATGATAATACAAATAATTTATTAAAATGTACTAATATTAAAATATTTTTATACCATATATTTTAACTACATACTTTATATGCTAATATATTTTAATATGAAATATTTCAATTTCATCACCATGGAGTTGTTGCGCTTGCTGTTGTGTTATTTAGCAGTAAAATTCGTTTTGTCCAAGTGTTCTGCCGTCCAAGTTATTCGTGTCTATTCGGCCACTTGTGGCAGCTGTTTGTGTAGCCAATACTGGTAAACATGTATTAGCATGGGGATTGTCGATAAGTCACAAAATTTACCAACAAGATTACCATTACACACACAGATTACAAATCCTTGTACACAAATTTGTGCACGACCTTCATATGAAAATCTCGCTCCGTTTTGGATAAAAATGTGTACTTTTTACATTTTGGGCAGCGAATTGATGCAGAATCTAGCTTAGCCTGCAGCGCCTCGTAACGGGCCTTAAACGGGCGATCAACTTCCGTGTCATGAATAGGGGCAACCCGGCCGTCTCGAAAATCCTGGTACGTTGCGCAGTGCCCCGGATGGGTGGGAGACTCCACTGGAATCGGGAAAGCTAGATGTTGTCGCAAAAAAGCCATCGTCCGATGAGCGCGAACGGGTGGTGTGCTGCAGTGTGCACAGTCAGGTGACTCACACTTTGTGAAAACTGCGCAGTCGATACGTCGGTCAACGTGGTGCACGGCAAAGTCAAGCAAATCTTTAACCTGCGGTTGCAAGTTAAGCTGCTTCGCGTTCTTTAGCGCCTGCTGAATGACCGGGTGGTCTTTATATGGCTCGTTCTTCGAGCCGCTGCGCTGATAGAACGCCTTTATCGGGTGACCCGCAAATCTCGGCCCGAAATCAGGATCGTTCCACACTTCGCAACACTTTTCCATCGCAAGATCGAATATGACGTGCTCGCGCTCGATGACCTCTTCATCAGTCAGCTTCCTCCGTTTAGCGAGCGGCTGGTCGGCATCGTCCTCATCGAGGCTATAAAGATTATAGATAGCAATATATTTTAAAATTCTTGTTCGCTATTAAGTTTACTAAAGTTTTAAAATTTAATAAATTTAGGAATCTTATGAAGATTTATGGCAATTGAAAAATGTTTAAACCGAAAAAATGGCAGAGGTAACTTATAATTTTAAAATTATTAAAAAATGTTTAATTTTATAAATGCAATTTTTTAGAAGTTTAAAAATTGCTTACTAAAAGTTTACTATTTGGATAAGTTACCTGCAGGGAAGAGTGATGCCGATAAGCGAAGTCGTCATCGGTGCCCATCCGTGCTCGATAAGATTGAATGCGCTTTGTCCCGGGCAATACGACACCACGATGAGTGCGTCCAAGTTGAGATCGCGAAAGAGTCGAGCTAACTGTAGAATGTTGGCGAGAAATCGAGTTGTTTGATCAGGACCATTATCGACCTGTGAAAATGTATATCTTGATACAAATCAGTTCAGCTTTGCCACTATCCCCTCTCTATAGAGCCTCAGTTGTTTTGCGATAAGCAGATTACAAATCTGCCGCTGGGCGGGGCCACTGGTGAACTGAGTTTCATGGGAGCGAAAGAGGTGAATTCATACTTAGACATAATGAACAAACTTCTGCATATACGTGTTCACTCTGTGCCACGCTTACCATTAGCACGATGACACTTTTCTGCTGAGCAAGTGGTCGCGCAATTGTGAGAAGATCGTTTACATGCGTTTCGATGTTCGCACTGCTGTACGGTGATCGACAAACGACCGACATAGGCCCGTTCATCGGGCAGTCGTAAGATTCTCGACCATCAACGTTGATGATCGGCGGGCGGCATGTTTGAGAAATTACACAATAGCCGCTGGGCGTAAATTTGAAGCCAGGAATGGGAAAGTCGTGATCAGAATAATCCACCTACATTTTAAATTGCACTGTTATTGCTAACAGCTCACAAAGTGTGAAATTGTTGCGAAATTTTTCAAGAGTTGAAAATTTATAAACTATAAGTTTGAAAATCAATATCAAAATTAAGAAGATTAAAAATTGTAAAAATTTTTAATTCGAAAACTAATTACTCATTAGTCAGACTAAAATTAAAAACTTGATTTTTCTTAAATTAATAAACTACAGAATTATTTATAATTTCACAAAGATTATTGGTTATTTTCATCGCATGTAAAATTAATTAGTTATAAATTAAATTTAAATTAATGTGTAGCATTTTTAATTCGCTTTGAAAATTTAAGCATTACCTTGTCGTCGCACATGAACACCTTCGTTACGGTCAAACGACGATCGACGCTAAGATTTCCGTTGCAGCACACTTTGTCCTTGTTGTCTGCCGATATCTCGGCACACTCGTCGGGATTATCAGCAACAAGCTGGCGACATTGCTTAACGCGAGCGTTATAGAAATGGCCATCGGAGTCGTCGCTGCGAAGAGAATTGCTTTTGGGCGGAACCCTCGCGTCGATTACCCAGTGATGAGTCTTAACCGAAGACGGCTTGCCGAGATGCGGCGGTTTCATTAGTCTCCTCGCCGTCATGCGGCTAAAGTTTCCTCGGAGAGCAGGACATTCTCGCTGCACATGCGCGCTCATCTGAGCAGGTCGCACGCCGCATGTCGTCGTTGTAGAAGCACGACTACGATGAGCAGCTTGACCATGGTCGCGTATAAATTTTGTCGCCTCGGCTACTATTTCAGGATGCTTGTCGAATGATCGCTTTCGCCCGACCTTTCTGGTGAGAGCAATCTCGACGGAAGTGGTATCACAGTCGGTGTCTGTCGAAGCAGACGCTGTACCTTCGCCATAAAATCGCTCACAAAGCTCGGGTGTGTGACCGCTCGACCGAAGCAAATGGTCAATTGATTGACCATCGTGGAGATCGCCGCAGTCGCCGCCACGATATGAAAACGAGTCCGAGTCACGCGAAGAATCAAGATTGGGTTCATAGTATTTACGGATAAGCTCTGGTGTGTGGCCTGAAGATCGGTCGATCCAGTTCGGAAAAGGATCATCGCCGTTGGAGGGAGGATGAGAATGTGAAAAGAAGTCGGCATTTGCGCTAGAAGACATTTCTGTAAATTATTAAATTTAAAAAAAAAATTAAAAAGTTATTAACAACGCTAGTATAGAACGTCGTTAGCTGCTAATTGGCAATTAGCACAATCAGAAAAAAAGTTGATAACTGAGGAGGATGAAAATATGATATGAGAAAAGAAATACAAGATGTAAAAAATAAAAATAATAAACAGCTTTTTCCACACGCGAAGATTTATCTTTATCAGAGAAGCTTTACCAGCAACTGAGTTTGCAAACCTGAACAAAACGGTAATCGCGGGAAAAGTCTGCTGGACAAACGATCGACTGACAGCGAGATGAAAAAGCCAAAATCTGGTTCAGGATCATTTAGCCACCAAAAAATAAGCTTCGTCGAAGGCAACAAAAGTCGCATGATAGCAGTTCAACGGAGTTCTACACGCAGTTCAACGGCGATGCAGAAAAGCACGCTAGCAACGCGAGTGGACTGTGTCTGACAAAGGACGACGTCGGTTGTTTGCTTGTCGACTTTGTCCAATAGTTGCGCGCGGAGGAAAACTGCGAAAATTTTCTCATCGGGCCGGCAGGCCGCGGGACGGGCTGACGGTAGTTTCCTCTGTCCACAAGGAAAGAAGGACCCATCCACTTCAAGCCCGCTGAACTGGCACTTGCCTTCTTTCGTGTCGGATGGAGATCAAAAGAAGGCGAACCGGAGAGGAGTGACAATTAGATGTGCAGCTGACAGTTGAAGTGACAGCTCAACCGGTCGCGAAAACCGTACGGGAAGGCCCAGTCGTAGGCGAAAACTTGACGAACCGTTCGTGAAAGTGTGAAAAAACCGTAGGGCCTACGACTCGACAGTCGTAGAAAAGGAGTCGGTTTTGAGCTCAGTCCTAAGTGAAGACGACAAAAGTATCCTGGTAGATATCCTGCTGGACGAGAAAAGCGCTGAAGCCGATTATATCAAAAACTAGCCGTGTGTTTGATCACGTACACAAACCTTGTTTGTACATGAAAAATGTTTCAAGAAATTTTTTTCTAAAAGTCCCGGATGTCAGTGACGGTACATGTGTAATATTTTAAAACGCTGGCATTCAGAATACGGAGTAACTATCAAAAATCAAAGTATTCTCGGTTTGTAAGTGCATTCTGTATGCGCAGCACGCAAATTTAAATGCTTCCTTTCAGGTGGGCTTTGTTTCCACTGTCTCGGCCAGAGCTCGAGTCTGTCCGGCATCTGAATCACCATTTGTGGCCGCTGTTGTTTTTCGAATCCGTAATTACGTAGTACACTCCTCGAGATGGAGAGGGCAATCGATAATGAAAACGTTGCGATGGTTCACTGCGCTTAATCGCCTCGCTCCCTCTTCTCAGTTGAAGGCAGCGGACAGGCAAAAACCAAGCTGCGGCAGGTGAAGCTTCCAATACTTGTTCCCGCCTATTCCTCATGCTGTTCGATTTTTCTAGGATGTGCAGTGAACGATCCAAAGCAATTCCCTTAATAAAAATCTTTCATAATACCGTTTTTCGTCTGCTTTCAAAGAATTTCCCTCCAGCATTGTTGGTTTATAGTAGGCAGGACACATTTTGCGGCTATGACGATGTTAGAACTACGTAGTTCAAAACGAGACCTGTTTCGGTGCGAATCGAAACATAAGAGCGACACTTTTCGCGAGCCACTCAAAATTCACACTTCTCTTCCCTTTCTCATCTCAAAAAACATCGTGTACGCTACATTATCGATCGATTTACCAGCTCAATTAAGCACATTAATATGTACAAAAGATCCGCAGCAAAATTCACATAATTCCCCACAGATTCATCGCCCGATTCCTCCATACAACACAAAAAGGAGGCCGCCTCGCTACCGTAACCCCTCAACTGTACGCACGCATAAACATAAAAACAGCGGCGTGCCATACACACGACCGAAACATGTACTGCACAAAACTGTATATAGTTCACATACGACTTCTTCATACGCATATATACACACGGAATAAAATTAATATCTGCGCCTCTTAGATTCTACAGTGTCATGCATAACACACAGCTAACGTACAGTACGTAGATACGTCACATGACAGTGCGCAGCGAACAAAATGCGTACGGATATGCAACAATAAAATGTACATTATGCGACTGTCCGCTTTATCGATCGATGCAACTTCCTCTCCGAATCGGCACTGCTGCTCTTAGTAGGGTCCCGATCGAGTGCCACCACCCCCACCGCTAGACATAATAGAAAAAATGCACTCGAGTAAACTCTTTTTAATCAGCAAACTACCCGTACGAGATCTTACCGAAGACTCGTCGTTCCGCGCACTGGACCACCACCACGTGCACCACCTCGGCCGGCCGCTCCACGACCTGTCCAATCAGAAGCGAGAGAACGGTCACGTCACCACTCATCATTCGTCCAATCACACTCGACCCACCTTCTGCCGACGAACCGTTCGTCGCTGTCACCGTCGGAATGCCGCCGCCAGCCGTCGTAACACCGCCCTTCGGCCGCGGTATACCGCACTTGTTGCACTCTATTAAACAGCAAAAAAATCAATAAATCGATAAAACCAAAGAGAGAAAAACGTACGCTCTCGGAATGCGTAGTTGCTGTTCGCACACTTGGCACACGTCCAGTCGTTAACGCCCCGTGGCGGGCCACGACCACCACCACGGCCGCCTCCGGAACCGCCTAGAGCAAGTAGAGAAAAAATTGTCCCTTCCCTACTACATCCGCCAAGAGGACGAACGCAGACGTACGTACCACGATCGCCGCCCGAACGATATCCACCACCGCGATCGCCGCCACCTCCACGATAGCTACCACCGCCGCGACCTACACGCCCAAGGGCGACAAGAGAAGCGCCGATTAGACACGTCCAGACAGAGGAGCAGTTAACAAGTTCGATCAATCGATCGATAAATCAATAATTGCCATCAGCGCAGCAAACTAGTCTAACGCTTGCGCCAAACTCTGCTTATAGCACGCTCACTCAGCAGCGTTCTCAACGATTGTCGATACTCGGACACCGCGTGTGCACATCTCAGCCGACCGACTCTGCTTGCAACGTCGAGGTCTATTCTCCCCAGGATATTATTGGTGGCAGCAAGATCAGCAACCGAAACAAGCTACTCGCACTCGGAAGGACTCAGTCCTGTCCCGCAGCGTTCGCACCCACGTTCTTTATATGTAATACTACGATGCGATACACGACAACGCGTGCCAAATGGGTTCCCGCTGCAGACAGATCCGCCGACTGCCAGCAACCGCCATCGCTGCGCATGCTCGTCCCTCACACTGCTCGTAACGCAAGCCGTACACCTAACCGGCAAAATCGTCATCGTGAGAAAGCGCCGCTCGTAAGTTCCCCCAGTCCCCGCTCAACCCGTTCTTCCGAGTTCTCAGTGCGCACTTTACATCACACGATCATAACAGAGAGCGATTTTCTCTAGCGATCCGACGCTAATGCCGTGCGCCGACAACTCTCCGAGACGTCTCAACGGTGCTAGCAACGCCGACGTCATATACTACGCAGCGAAGCTACGCGCAGCACGCCCGGTTCTCTCACTGTGATGAGAGGAACGCTCGGTCGGCAAAACTGCTCTTGCTGCCACCAACGTATACTCCCGCTGCGGTTCAACGATAATCATGGGATATAATATATCGTACATATAATGTATTATATACGGTAAATACCTAAAATATTTTTTATATATGGAAGCGTTTCCGCAGAATATCCTTACCCTGAAAAATCCCAACATTCGGGATTTTTACAACCCTGAGTTGAGGATCAGTGAGGTAAAATTTCAGGATTAAAACGTGACTTTTGAGCATTTTTAAACGTCGAAATCCGATAAAAAATCCTAAAATTTTGCTCTTTTTCTACAAACTTTAGTCGGATGTCATAACGCAAGAAAAATTGACCAGAAAGCAACCAAACACCGATTAAATCCCCACTTAGACGGCCAAAATATTGCGGAACAGAGGCGCCCGTACGGGGGGAGCCGAGGGGGGGGGGGGGGGGGGGGG
>JAQGBB010000230.1:0-22853 GCA_034691745.1 Prismatolaimus dolichurus
GTCCGTCCTCTTCTCGAGTACTGCTCGCCTATATGGTCGCCCTGCTCGAGGAACCTGATCGCAAAGCTCGAACGTGTTCAGCGATCGTTCACTCGACGTCTACCTGGTCTGCGCAACACAAGTTACGCCGACCGGCTGGCAGCCCTGGGTCTGCAATCTCTCCATCTGCGACGGCTGCAAAGCGACCTAGTCCTTTGCTTCAACATTGCCTACGGCTTTATAGCTCTCAACTTTGACGACTTCTTTTCGTTGCCTGCGCGCCCTCACCTCCAGGTTCACAGCCTCAAGTTGGAGTTGCCGAGGGCCCAAGTCAAGGTCCGAAAGAACTTCTTCGCCTGTCGAATAATTCCGGTCTGGAACGCTCTTCCCGAGGAGGTCGTCGATTCGCAATCATGCAACGTTTTCAGATCGCGTCTTAACAGGGCCGACGTGCTGGTCATTCTACATCGTTTTTTAGTGTAATTTCGCGTATATTTGTGTCTTCCTTTAGTTGTCTCATACGCATTACTTTACTTTATCCTGTGTGTGTATCAGTGGTCTCATCTTGTGGTCCTTTACACCGAGTCACGCACCTGCACTGTCTTGTGTACTACCACTATGCCTGCTGTTGTCCATGTCAGGTGTCGTGTAAATAAACAATCGAATCGATTTATGTTTATCACGTACACATGATATCACCCTGGTCGGTCCGATTTCTCTAAGTAGTCCGTACCCGTTTGGCGAACTATACCCATTATAAGGGCATGGAGTGCAAGCGTCACGTGCATAGCATATCAAGTTAATATTCGTTAGTGTTGCGGAGCAGTACTCGGACACTCGCTGTATTATCTTGCTTGGCATACGTCCCGCGAGCAGACTGGTCACAATCATATGCGCTTCAACGACATTTTATATATGTTACCGACATTACTGGAAATCAGGCATTTATAAAAACGCCTGAAGTTGTGGCAGGCGTTGTCGGAAGTAGGTGACCAAAGACTATGAAATGTTTGGAGCCGGGGACCATATCGAGCTTTTTTCCATGTAAAATCAACGCTGAAGTCAACATTCTCGCGTCGATATCGAGCTAGAAGCAACCGATCGAGCTGCGGTTTTTTAATTAGTCCCACTTACACGTAGAGAGTGGAGACTATTAGGATTACCTTGGTGTATCGGAGGGGGCTAACTTTGGCGGGCTCCCGCTGAACAACAAAATCGGTTCGAAAAATTGTGGCAATGGTAAAGGTCTTCCAATATGGACAACTTTTTGCACAAAAAATAGTCTATTCCGTGGATCCCTTGCAGCGGTTACTTCGTTCCTTCACGTTACACTCTTAGTGGTGCCCGAGCAAGAAAGCTCTGAGCAGTGTTTAGAATAATAAAATATGTGCTTGCGGCACAGTGGATTTTTTGTTTCCAAAAATCTTGAAGAAAATTTTTTATTTGAGGGGATGCTGTTTGCAAACGTGTAAGTGGGACTACGGATCGGCACGTCTAACTTTTACCGTTTGTTGTGCAGAGTGGTATATGCATGTTTTTCTTACTAACATTCATTTTGCATCATCGCACCTTCTTAAACAAATTTAAAAAAGTAAAAAGATATCCCCGTTTTGTTCAACTGAGTCTGTTTATAATTTGCACAATTTTTTTCAATTTTTCGCGTGTTCGTCAGCATGTGTAGATGTTGCTTATGACGTATAAGATGTTGTACGCTTTCATTTTATTGAGCCTAGTTTACGTTAGAGTTTTCTCATTGTGTGACTTTTGCTGTGCAAACTGAACAGCTTTCTTCAACGAAAAACAATTAATCATGTTGTTCTACAGCGATATCGCCATTTCAAAATCAGTACCTTTCGAAACAAAATTTATTTTTAGGGTTGTTGCTGGTGGAAAACTGGCGGAAGACGCATTTTGTTACTTTAAGTATTTCAAAGTGCTCATTGTGTTACCACTAATTGCAGAAGTGGACCGGCGGGTCGCCGAAGAGCATTCTTCCAAGACAAAAAAAACGTCCAAACGATCTTACCCCAAGTTCTGGAACACTAGGTACATAGTGCACCACAGACGTCTGGGCGTGCGCGAATTTCTGTCGGCTGGAGGGATACGGAAGGATAGGGGAATAATTTCTGCTTGGCCAGTTAGCCGTCCTTTTTAGATGCTCACTTTGCTCGCTATGGAAGGATGCAATAGTTTTATAATAATGTGCAAACGGATCAAATTATATGGTCTTGGCTTACTCAGTATATGTTATATGCACCAGAACATCTAAAGTGCCGGCATGAGATGGCTATGAAAGCAGATAGAGCCAGCTGTTCCAAATTTCTGCCATTTACAATGCACGTTCGTGACGGACATGTTTCCAAACCGGGATGTCGCGCTTGTGCATTGTGACTGCGTCAAAGTGTGATTGAAAACTATACGCTATGTCATGCTGTCTTGGATATTTTTAACCATTCAAGCAGGCGCCATTTGGCACGCTAGCGCTGGCCGCGGAGTCCCGTATACTGTTGGATGCTCCCGCTATGCTTACTCTGTGTCTTGACATTTGGAAGATCTTCGCCATCCTGGTCGAATATGTCTCCTGATGAACGGATCGGCTATGTAAAGCAAACAACAACGTGGTACGGTATTCGAGATAGAAATCAAGCTACACTTGACGAGGTCCCTAGTAGACATTTGCGTTCGTCTTTAAATGAATAGTTAGCTATGGCAATGGAGTGGTCAAAAATGCTACATCCGGAAAAACAGAACTGTGCTGAACGCCCGGAGATTCTGAAGTGCATTGATAAGCACTGCGTTTTTCTACGGCGTGTGTGTGTATTTATGCTTTGGGTTTGTCGAGATGACCTAGAATTACGCTACAAACGTTTGTACCCACCCCACTTCTGTGGTATCAGTTTCTCATATTCGAGCAAACATGCAGCGGTGACTGTTTCGGGATGGCAGATGCGCGCCTTGGTGTGTACACTCACTTGCATTATTTCTGCGTACAGCATACGTGGCAATAAAAGAAGCAAGATATATTTTTTCTATATTAGACCAAAATTTCGGTTGGGCTTTTATGTTCAGAAAACGGCTTCTATGTACCATCAGCTCATTATCAATATTTCATCGTACTTACTTTTTAGACTCACTGACGAAGTCAGTAGGCCTATTGCGAAGGGATGTGTCGTCTGTCCGTCCGCGAGCACGCTAACTTTAGAAATACGCAAGCCAACAGGCTAAAATTTTGCAGGTAAGTACCTTGGGCCAAAGCTAGGTTCAAATTCGTAAACGGACTCTGTAAACCTAATACTCCGAGAACGGCGTCATCCAATAAGTCTACTAAAAATGCAAGCTATATATAGCACTAGGAGTAGGGTTAACTCATTAGTCACGCGTTTACTGCAAAAAACACTGAAACATACAGCGGTTCGAAGTCGGCCTCAAGGATTGGTACATCCGACTTCTTGCATATGGCACAGCAAGAAAGCATAACTGGTCATTCTGAAATTATCCGTTTGCACACAAGTTTTTTAGCATCGTTCGAAATTGCAAATGTCACGTGCGCACTTTACTGCCGGCTTTTTTGTACGCAGTGAGAAATTTTTTTCGAAATAGTGGAAATAGACGTTGGTGAACGTTTCAAATTGTCTGGACGTTTTTTTTTGTTTCTGCCGGATGCTCTTTGACTTCGCTGGTCAACTTGTCTCAAAATATTTTACGTCATATAATCAGTTTATTTGTGGTCACGTAGCGGCGCTTCGATTGCGACTGCTAGAAATTTTTGCGCTCCGATCTCAACGCACATTCATGGAGTTTCAGGCGCTCTTTGGAAGTCCAGTTTGCAGTCGCATAAATTCGACGCATTGCAATATAAATTTTTCACTTCACATCCTCCACCGAGCAGCAAGCTGCGAAAGCACGGAGATCCGATTCCTTAAATTAGATTTTTACATTTTTATAATTTATTTGAAATTTTACTAACAGCAAATTTTTAGCTAGAATTCCACTCGCTTGTTGGGAGAACATTCGCTGTCCCGTTCAAAGTAGGGTGTCTGGTACACTCAGAATCGATCGCGGTCCTCGGCGGTGTCACTATAAGCGCTGTTGCTAGCAGCACATGCAAACGTTTGTGACCATTGCTAATTGAGACCCATGATGACACCTTATACTCGTTTGTTTGAGAATGTTATTTAAAAAATTGTGAACGTATTGTGAACGCAGCGTGACGAAAATTTCAAAACCTATAAATTAATGTAATTTTTACACAAGCTTGAAATGCTTGCTTTCAGATGTCGGTCTGCACTGGCGTTGATCTTCAATAAATCCATTCGCGCAAGCGCAGCAGCCTTTTCGGCAAATAGCGTGAGCGACGCCCGAAAATGCTGTTTTATCGCTCGTCAGACATTCGCTACCAAGAAAGGATGCCAGCTCAGCTACGAGAACGGTACCAGATGCAGAAAAGCTCCAAACTGTTGTTGAAAAGATCCGTTCCGGTCGGCTAGAACGCACAGACTTCCGTCTTCGCTCAACTGAAATTCATGGGCGGGCTTGCACACGTAAGATCCCTCGTTATCGCAGAATGCGTTCAAAATGCCGTTGCAACTTTCGGTGCCTGGAACGCAGATGCTTGCGACTGATTGGCTCAAAAGCGTTAAGACTGCGCACACCACAATAAAAGCGTTTATAAGTGTCCGAGCTCTAATGGTGCAAATTTCATGCCTCGACCAATCGAGTGTCCCCTATAACCTGAGATGCTTGTTTTTCTGCGCGGCTGGGACCATTTTCAGTAAAAAAGAATATGTATGTGTCGTGCCGCAGTGAGTGATTCGTCTCAGTCACTGACTGGGACGTCCCAGTGTGCGATAACTTGCACAATCTCTGCGATGCTTATAGTCGATCCATCAAGACAGAGGCCGAATCATCCTCCTGCGACTATTCTCAACGGGGATGACCTCGCCGCGTCACCGACTTCGACGCTGCTGTACTTTTCACCGAACGATGGTGCGTGCTATCTCGGCGCACCGAGTCGAGACGCGGAATCGTCGTTCGCGATTCCACTCGTGCGACACGAAGTGACAATCGTATTCGTTGGTGACACCGATTCGCACACCGCACAAAACCTGAAAAGGCTGTCTTACTCTGACGACGACGACGAAGAGCGATTTCGGTGCGAATGTCGGTAAAAGTATCTCATTCAGAGATGTAACTACTCGTCGGCGTCGTATAGCGGGAAGCAGCTGAGCCTGTCGACGATACGAAATAGCTTTAGTGAAGTGGCGAGAAACTGTGGAATACTTGCTGTTTGCGGGTAACATCTTTGATCGTGCGGTCTGTTTAAAGACGTTCCCAAGTTCACGCCGCTGCAACCTCACTCGTGTTGGCTTGCGGCCAAACTATGAAGTGAATACTAAAGTTCCCGGGCTTTTCACCTTCTTTCTATGTTTTCACCTCAACAACTATACGACCATTGTCAGCACAGATTTCCTGGTCTATCCGGACGTCGAGTCGATACTGGCTACCATCGGAGGTTCTTTGGGTGAGTTATCTGGCAACGCAGCTGAAATCATAGTCGAAATTTTTTATACACCAAGAAACCACGTTTTGGCAAGCCTAAATTTTATTGTTTTTCAAGCGTTAACACATTTCAGTTGAAATGCAGAAACAATACACATAGCTATATTTTAACGCACGAGTTTTTTGTCAGTTATTCTAGGATTTTGGATCGGAGGAAGCATTTTTGCTGTATGCCGTCTTTTCCCTATCGCTGCCGACCATGCGATTCGGCGGTGGTACAAATCCAAGTCGACGACCTAAACTGCGACAGCTTGCTCGTTCACCAATTTGTAGAAGACATTATACTTGTCCACAAGTTTTCATGTCACTTTTTGTGCGCTGCTCTTTCACCTCACATAGTGGAAAGCAAAAAGTTAAGCCATGTTCTCCATGCAGCGATTTACGTAAGATTTATAATATTCCCCGGAGGCCAATGAGCAAAATCCACGGGTCCATAATCAAAAGATCGCATACCAATCTGAAATCCTTTTCGTCAGGAATGTCGGCATTTCAAGCCAAAAACATACTTTTTGCACAAAAGTCCATTTTTGTTTTGACTACAATGTCGTAAACTGTTAAAAATACATCCGGTGAACGATGCGAGCCGAAAATTTTTACTATTTACAATGGAAAATCTTATTATGTGATTTGTAATTTGTGCGGTCCATTAGTCCCCATATGATTTTCAGTATTTTTTCTTCGCTTGCGATTCCAAAACTCCGAGGGTTCATTTCAAAAATACGGGGATCTATGGACCCTCAGGGACCCCCGCTACGTAAAATTCTGGGTTCGACAATATTAAGGATATCATAATGAAAAGTCTTCTCGAATTTCTCAGTCAAGGGCTAGCAGGCGGGATTCCTCGGCCAGTCGTTATTCGACATTTGATATTTCGCAAGCAAGCGCGGGATTTCGTTCAGCACCATGCGCGACGTTTCGTGCTTGACGATTCCCAACGGAGGCGCCTACCTGACTGACAAGGGCGAGTTTTTTCGCCTTGGCATACCGCTAGTGTGAAGTACTAGAGTGCCCAAGCCGGACTACCGATTCACGAGTGTCGCTCACTCAGTGTGGTACGTGGCAATGAATTTAAGACCAAAATTAACCGTTGATGGAAACTGCTAAAGCAACTCAATTTCAAGATAAAACACATCAGGTTCTGGTCGTAGTGCAGTTAAAACTACGATGAATTGATTTGCATGGGTAGTTCAGTTCTTAGTAACCTTACAATTGCATGGACACTTACTAAATAATGCGAATTGTCCAACGTGTCACAACGTACGCACAAAACGCCGCTTCCGTGGTCGGCCCGACCCCCCTCTAGACGTTTACGTAATTTGTGAAACACCCCATGCCGTGTAGAAGTTTTGACAAACCCGTTTGCTAGTTATTCCCACGTCTCTGCATGGTACATATATAGTGTGCCATACACGTGTTGTCGCTCGCCAATTTTTTGTAGGCAAGACCAAAATGAGGATAAAGAGAGATAGCGAATAATTGCAGTTGTCGCCCTCGCGGAATGCAAAATCTCAGCGTGACCGTAGTTCGACACACGCATGCCTAAAAATAACGCTGATAGAAGAAAAGCAATTTTGGGCAAAGTGTTCTACATCAGAAGAAAAGCCGTGGTTGAAAAGCAGTTAATTTACTGGCGTGGGACGTGCTCAGAATAGAATCACACCGACTGACATCATATTGCTTTGCTGGCAGAAAACTGATGGCATGACAACGGTCATTAAAAATGTGTTTTAAGAATGTGTTGGGAACGATATTAGCTTGTCGTCTAAAGCAAGTGAAAAAATTTTAAGTAACTTTGTCCAAAAACTCCAAAATTCTGCGCACTTCGCAATAGCTAATAGCACGCTGACGCGAGTCTCGGTGGGCTTAAAACGCGTGAACTTTAAAGTTTTAAAAGCTGGGTATAATTTAAAACGAAATTCAACTCAAAATAAAGTTTAAAATTAAACTAAGACATCAACGCGTGAACTCGGCAAGCTTAAATGAACATCCAGGCATGTACCAATAGGCAGTAGTATCGGTTGCATTTAGCACATCCTGTTTTCAGACCGAACACATACTCACTGATAATTTGCGGCCTCCATTCGTCTTCGAAATTTCTCATGTTTATTAACGCATTTTGGAAAACCACATGCACACACTTAGAGTGACCTAATAGTTTGATAGGCGCTTTGCGATCAGCATTTATCATCATGGCATAGATAGTAGGATCACTGCTTTTCGAACAGAATTACGTAAATTTCTAAATCCGAATAAATTCACTATTGCATATCTATATCACGCTACTCATTTGCGTCCCACGGCTGGCGCTTTTTAGCTGCAACGCGGTAGATGCTTAAAGTATATTAGCGACGTCACGCGCTGTCGTCAAACAGCTAAGCAGGCCGATATTACGCTAAAGAAAGTTATGATAACATTTTTTGCTTTTGCGAAGCAGCAGCTGAATATGACGTTTTTTGGTCCCATGTGACGGCTGCTGCCAGCATAGCGAATGGCGTCAATCTCTTCAGCAGCACCAATGTACGGAAGTTTCGCAAGTGAGGAGACAATCGTGGAAGCGAAAAGAATGCGGCAAGTACACAAAAAGCAAAGGACTCCACTTTTCTAGTGTTTCTGATTCTCCGCTATTTCTAGGTCACGAAAGGGAATCTACATCGTTGCTGGAATTACTTTTGTCATTCTCATCGTTGTGATCATCTGTCTTGCCGTAATGCTTGCGATGGCGCTTGAAAAGGTGGCCACGAAAAACGAAACGAAAAACGAAACGAAGAACGAAACCCTGCTACCGCCGATGCGCAGATCGGATAGCCGCATGGGAAAATTTACCAACTTTGCTGTGGCGACCGATAATGGAATTTGTTCGGCTGCAGGGCGGTAGGACTGGCGCTTCTTCTGACGTCCTCAGTTCCAGGCAAAAACTTTTTATTATGCAGATCGATATTGATCGCCGGAGGGAACGCCGTTGACGCTGCAATCGCTGCTGAGCTTTGCATTGGAATTACCGATGCGCACAGTAGTGGGCTTGGCGGAGGACTTTTTATTACCGTCTATAATAGGTATTTGTCTAACTTCAATGAGCGTTCGCACCGTCTAAGCTATTTTCAAACTTAATTTAAAACTAAATTTCAGACGGTACCAATAGTTGCAATTATTTTGCAGGAGCACTAAAAGTTGCACCACAATTGACGGACGAGAAACGGCACCGCGAGCTGCCAACAAAACAATGTACTCCAAACAACCCATTCAAGCTTCGACTGAAGGCGAGTAAACTTCTCAACTGCAAGCTGGACAATTTTCTAAGATATCTCGAATTTACAGGTTGGCGATCGATCGCAATACCCGGTGACCTTCACGGACTCTACACGGCGCATAAACGCTTCGGTAAGCTGCCATGGAAAGATCTGCTTCAGCCCGCAATTGAGGTCGCCGAGAAGCATCCGATGTCGATTCCGCTCGAAAATGCTCTCAGGGTGCAAATGCAATACTTATACGACCCATCGACGGGTCTCGGAGAGTGCGTTTACTCGTAGTTACACTGAAAGGGTTGCCGCTTTATTTGGAACATTTTTTAGTATTTTCCTCAACAACGCTACAAACAGAAGCCTAATCGCCGGCGATTTTTTGCGGCGGCCGCAGTTGCGCGAAACGCTCATCAAACTAGCGAATGCGATGGATCCAATCGAGGAGTTTTACGGAAATGGGCAAATCGCTCAAACTGTTCTCAATGAGTTTCAGGAAAACGGTAGGTTAACGTAGTTCAAATAAAACCGGCTTGGATAAGTTTTTGTCAAATTTATATACTTAACAGGCGCTATAATTACGGCTGAAGATTTTCGCAATTACAAATCAGTTGTTAAGGATGGTCTCCTGATGTCCTTGCCAAATCTGGGTCTCAGTGTTTGCTCACCGCCACCACCGTCCGGAGGCGCGGTCACAATGGCGATTTTGAATGTTCTGGAAGGTGCGATTGATTTACCGATTTATTGACTGATGTTATCAACTTCTCAAGGGCAAAGTACACTCTCTCACTGCTTTCAATATACACGTTTTTCAGGGTACAACTTAAAGGTCGATGATTTTCGAGTAATCGAGAAAGCGTCGTTAACGTATCACCGCATTCTTGAAGCGATGAAATTCGCGTACGCCGCACGAAGTCGGATGGCAGATCCAGACTTTGTACCAAGCACCAACGAGGTTAGAATTTTTCGCTGAAAATAAGATATCGGTCGCTACCGTAAGCTTTATCGATTTTCTAACAGACAGCGAAGAACATTACAAGTTCCGACTGGGCTAAAGAAGTTCGCCGGCTGATCACGGATGAAAGTCATGATCTTAGCTACTACGGTGCCGAATACGAGCAACCACGTGACTCCGGCACTGCGCATCTCTCCGTAGTCGATGGTGACGGTAACGCTTGCGCGATCACGTCAACAGTCAATCTCTAGTAAGCTGAAAAATAGAAATAAATTATTACCTCAAACTTCAGCTGTCTTTACTTTGTAATTTGATCTTTTATAGCTTCGGCAGCAAGCGACGTTCGCGTTCAACGGGCATCATCTGGAACGACGATATGGACGACTTTTCGCTGCCCGATCGACCAAACTTCTTTCAGTACGCGCCTTCGGAAGCGAATTTCATTGAGCCCGGAAAGCGCCCTCTGTCGTCGATGAGCCCGCTCGTGTTCTTCGATCAGAAAACGGGCGACGTCCGTCTCACGATTGGATCCGCAGGCGGTTCGGAGATCATCTCAAGTGTCGCTTATGTAAGAAAGTGGAAAATGGTCCGCGATTTTTTCCGACAATTTTGTGTTTTCCAGACTGCAGCGCGGATACTTTGGGGTGGCGAAAACGTGAAAGAAGCACTCGACGCGCCTAGGCTACATAATCAGCTGCTGCCGAATACGACGGATTATTCACCGGATTTTCCAGAAGTGCGAATCATTCTCGCTATCGGTTGTGCGGAAAATAGCCTCTATCTGGCTATCTTGTTTGTAGGTGATCGTGCAGGAACTGGAACGCCGGGGACAGCTGATGAAGCTGACATCATCGGACTCATCCGTTGTGTGCGCCATTGAAGCAGTTACTGACTCTTCTGGCAAACGGATCTTACAGGGACAAAGCGACTTCAGAAAAGCTGGTGGTTTTTCACAAGGGGTTTAGCGCTGGCGATGTTCTCAGCTATCTTGCTTCAATCTCTAAAACGCAAATCGGTCTTCCACTTTGTCTGGAATAGTTGGTAAATGCTTTTTGCCACCATCTTTTGGCGGTTTGAAATACATTTTTAAAAACACTACCGATTTCCTCGATTCCACTACTCAAAGTCCGTACACCGCAAGAGGAAGCGAAAAAAATGTGCAACATTCGCAGAGAATTCTTGTGCTGTAGTTGAATTTCGAAGGGCAAGTACGCAGTCAAGTGTGGGTATGGCCCCCGGCAGTTAAGGAACCGGTGGTACAAAAAAGAACATTTTAGACAGTTTGGGTCAAAAATCTCCCTCCTAATAGAATCGCTGAAACTACAGCACTAAGAAAGCTTACACTGCTTTAAGTGTAGTGTGCAAAGGCAATCTATAATTTCTTGTGATGTCGTCTTCGAAAGAATCAAGCGTGAAAAGTGGGTGACAATTAATTATTTTTCGGTCTTTATTTGCTGTTATGATGTTCATTTCTCTAACACCTTTCGGATTCGTCAGAAGATCATTGCTGAAATTTGGTTCATTCCACGATTTGTGCTGAGAAACACGTCGCTTTGAGGTCCACGTAGTGTTCTTCTTCTTTCTGTTTGCGATTACTTGAAGCTCATGAGCTGCTGCTAAGTTAGTGGTTGGCATGGATTTCTACAGAAGGCGAGAGCTCTATCGTTAGAAAACTATCGCCGCGGCGCTGGAGGTGTGCGCAGGATATAATTTTGCTTCGAATGGTCATAGTGGTCCGGAACAGTCTGCGCGATTCTCTTCTTTATCGGCATCTGGCACGTTTTTTGCACTTCGTTTCCAGCGTCCGACACATTTGAGAGACAAGTCTGCTGTAAATATCTCTCAAATATTTTTAAAAGTTTGTTGCATATAGACACACACACGTGATAGTGATGTAACATTTATAGCGGTGGAGAATTGTAACAATTACTGTGGTTCTTGAATGGTCTCTTTTACTCGTAGTGTCAATTTTCACTGCTCCAGATAAACTCATACAGGTCTATCTAATCATTTGCGTTAAAACGTTCGCGCCAGAAAATGAGTAAAAATTTGCCACTATATTAGCGCTTTTCGTACTGGCGTTTAAAATCTAAGCTAATTCATAAAACATCACCAAACTTCTGTTGCTGCCTTTTCTACTGCGCCAACCATCAAATAGTAATACGTCCGAGCTGTCGCTTACGATTCGTTGCCGTAACCGATCAATACTTTATACTAATTTTCTTATTTGCAAGAACATATTCTGCGAGTTGTTCGCGGTCGGACATGCGCCTTTTTTACTTCAAATCTCACATTTCGTTTCTGAAAAAAGTCGAATGTACCGATCCTCGAGGCCCACTAACTTTGAGCCCACCAGTGAACTTCAACACTACAGGTGACAACAAATTATAACCATACATAATTCCAGGAACGTTTGCATCAAATTTCGAGCAAATCTGGCAAGAGAGTCTCGAGTAATGAGGAAAACAACTTACAAAGTTTCCCCGCTCGTGATAAGACCGCCGATGATCGCACATTTTAACCTTCACTGCCCGAAAAAGTTTGGCACAAAATTTCAAGCAAATCGGTCCAAGAAGTCTTAAGTTATGGCCAAAATAAATTATAAACTTTCGCCGCTTATGACAGAAATTTTGAGTCTACACTGCATCAGGAACATTTCTATCAAAGTTTAAGCAAATTGGTCCAGGCGTTTTGGAATTATTGGCGGAACACACTATGACACGCTATTTTTGCATTTTCTGGAGTTTCCATAAGAAAGTAATATCGGAGCCAGAGCCTAAAAATACGTTTTGCATCTTCAGGCAGCAGCTGATGAAGACTTTGCATCCCCGTTTACGACCAACGGTTCCCTGTTTCGCGCTTGCTCCAGCGTCGCTTCAACGTTGCTTCTCAGGTGCTCGTTCATGTATGCCGCCAACGCGTGATCGAGTTCCTCCTTGCTTATACGCCGTCGCTTCGGCATTATATTGGCCTCGTCGATTTCGTCTAGTGTCTTGTCCCATGCTAATGACGAACCGCGCCGCCTCCGCTCACCGCCTTCCTGCTCGGCGGCGTCACCGCCCTTGCGTCCACAGAACCAGGCGCGCATGGGGAAGATGATCAAATGAAGGACCGCAATGAAGCTTCCGCCCAACCAGAGGCTGAAATTTCCGCCGAGCGCCGAAAAGAGATCCGCTGTCTCCATCTTCAGACTGTCCTTCACGTGCGGATAGGCGAAGTTCGCGGCGTAGAACCCGAACACACTCGTGTCCTCCTTGCCGTGCGCGTCCAGCGAACGACGCATCATATTGAAGAAGTCGTCCATTACGAACGCGACGACCGTCTCTTTGCAGTTTGGCATCGCGCAATCGTCTGTCCTTCGCGCGAAGGTCTCGTTGTCCTCGAAAATCCTTCGAGCACAGTCCACGTACTGGTGCTCACCTCCCGTTCCCATGAGCAAAGTTCCACAATAAGGCAGACCGCTCGCATCCTCGTCGTTGTTTGACCAAGATATCGATCGACAGTAGCACATTTTCTCCATCTCGTCAATGCGTGCGTCGACTCTGCAGTCACCCGGATACGCGTCCTTCGCGCACGACACCCCGTTCGCGTGTGCAGTGTACCTGCCCTGGACGAGAATCTGGAGCTGCCGCTGATGCGCCCGTCCGTACTGGTCGAAAATCTCGAATGCTGCACAGTTCGACGTGCAGCCGCCGACGCCGGCCGATCCGGCGTCGACGTTGAAGGTGATGCGGTCAGAAAGTTGAAGAGCTGATGACGTCGTCGTGCTTTCGTTCCTGTACAGTCGCGCGGGGTGTACTTGCGCCAGAAGAACAGTGCTCCTATCGAAACTGAAGATGCCCGGCTCAAGTAGCATGCAAAGAGTGTTCTGCACCTTTGCGGTGTACTCGAAGGGGCGACGACCGAGCCAGAAGTTGCTGCTTCGCGTACACATGTTGACAGCCCGGGTGATCGATTTACCGTCGGGGCCCAGGCCTCCGGAAATAATGGCATTGTCGAGCACGTACATGCAAAGCCACTGCGCCGCTTGTTTGCGCAAACGCGACCAATCTTTTATTCCTTGATTGACGAAGAAGTTGTAAACTTCGTGCACCGTCCCGGGGTACGACGTTAGCTCTGAAAATAAGGATATATTCTGATTGGCTGCCGCAATTGCCGCTGGCGCGTAGAAGAGATGGCTTTCGGCGTTCGTCATCGTCGCGACGAGCAATGTCGTTAGCTCAACGGCCGCGCGTAGAACGCGCTCGTTTTTCGCACGGTCGAGGCCAACATATTTATACTTCTTCAGTAGGTGCTCACGCTTGCTTGCCTCGGACGCGTTCAGCAAGAAATCGGTGTAGATGAACGGATCGATATTCGCGTTCAGAAACTGACGAACTTTACTTGCATTTCTCGCGTCGACGAGGTTCTCGAATGAGAAGCGCTCGACGTCGATGTCGACGCACACAGACGTGTTCGGGAAAGAGATGTTATCGACGCGCTCGATCGTCGTCGTACTCGTCGTTTCGCCTTCGATGTACTGGTGGAAGCTCGCTGTTATGTCCTTGAGCGTGAGCACGATGCACAAGATGAGCACGAGAAGCCATACTAGCTGCTCAGCCCAGTTGCCAGAGTCGGCGATTTGTTCGAAACCGTGAAATTGCGTCTCCGAAGCGTACGCTCGATAGCGGCCGTAAAGACGTTGGCGTACACTCGGCTGACGCTTCTCAACTTTCTGCGGATCGTCGGCTTCGCCTTGGAACGCCGCCGTCACTGATTCCATGCTTTTTGTTCTCTTTGTTTTCAGATGAGAAAAGCCTCGGTGAGTTTGCTCGCGTTAATAGTTCACTTAAATCTACGGCTTGTTTTCTTAACTCGTTTATCAAACATTTGTTGATGATCGACTTCAAGTGTCATCTACTAGACCAGCGGCAGGCAACCTTTTTGCTTTAAGGGATCAAATTTTTTGGTCGGAGCTTCTGCGGAGCTATTTGTAGTGAAAAATTAAAAGGCCTCTTACGGCGGCTCAGGGGCACTTAAAATCACTCAAGGGGCCACAAGTGGCCTCTGGTCCCTGGTTGCCCGCCCCTGTACTAGACGTTTCGGTTGTGGTATTGTTTAAAATTAGTTTTCATCGCAACCGAAACTAACGAAAATGTTTACGTACACAGGGAGCCAAAAATTACCAGATTTAAAAAAAATGAGAGTCTAACTCGAAGCGTCAATATTTACGACTACGAGATGTACAATGAATTCTTAATCTTCCATCGAATTTTTTTCTCACAGAGTTTTTCCAAACGAAAGTAGTAATATTTGAAAATTTTCAATGAAAACTACCCTAAAAATTACTTTAAATTACCCTAAATTACAGTACTTACTCCAAAATTACTCCAGAATTACCCTACTTTTAACACTTGGTTCAAAATGGGGAAAATGGGGCTCCATGGAGCAAAATGGGACCCCCATGGGGCAGGACAAAAATTTTTGCCCCTTCCTTTCACTACCAACCCTAATTCATAAGTCCCCGATGGAGCATTAGTGTTCATCTGGGAATGAAATTTTAGCGATTCGGTTTGAATGAACCGCTTACGGCGTCGAATACATGCACTGCTTGAAAGGTCCTCTGCTGCAGATTTGAGTGCGGAAGTTGCTCACTAAACTCACGACACAGTATGAGTTGAGCGAAAAGAAAAGACAGCTCAATTTTTCGCTTCGATGTAATCTTGAAAATTTATAAGATTAAGGGCATTGACTTATGGCACAGATGCTAAATTAGGCTAGCCATAAGTCAGCAAACTAGCGTTCAGTTCTACGCGTGCCGGTAAGGTAGCCCCCGGATCCGCAAGCGCACGAAACGCCGCCTCTGCATCGTCATGCACTGTGCAAATAAAATGAAGACAAAGCTGAATTATTAACTCATCCTCTGTTTGCATCCAACTCGGATCGGCAACGATGGAGTCTATGAGACAGCGAATCAATACAGACGTCGCCTCAAAGACGTAAACGCAAAAGCGAAGACGCCGAAGCTTGACACATCTACTGGTGTGAGCTTAAACTGCTGAAATAAATATTAAATTTCACGTGTAAAACTGGTCTCGCGTCAGTGGGCCTCGAGGATCGGTACACACGATTTGTTTATGCTTTTTTCTCAAACTTTGGCGTCCGTGTGTAAATTACAACTTTTTATTTACCTTAAAATGCTATGTTGTGGGTTGATGTCTGCGTTTTGCTTTTGTGGTTATCGTAAGCTACAGCTTGGGTACCCTGCAGCAGAGTTCTCGTCCGCTCGCATGCAGCGGCAAAAAAACAAACGCCAGTGAAATCGTACCGAGCTTTCAAGGGCGCATATTCGCACGGCACAAGGAACTCGCGGCACGGTGATCGCTGATTTAGCCGAAAAATTTTATACAAAATTCTGAAGTAATTTTATAGTAACACTTAAAACTAAAGCTGAAGCTCAGGCTCTAACCTATAACTAAAACTAAAACTCAGCCGGCCAGAACGAAAACTAAAACTCTAGCCGACAACTAGAACTGCATTCGTCGGCAACGAAGACTGCTGCGAGAAGAAAAACGTTGCGGCTCTCCACCATGCATTCTTCTCTACCGCAAAGCAGATGAATGGCTGCTTTCTTTCCTTCTGAGCTTCGCCTGGCGACTATCTGATAACGAAAAACGCAAGCGCGTCGCCTGTCTTTCTCCAGGTCGAATAAACACGACGACGTTTTTTTTTACTATTTGTGTTCCTCTCGAGGTGTTTGCAGGACAGAAGTGCAGACCGCCCCCTCCCCTGCCTGTCGCCGATAAGAGCAGGTGTCGCAGAAAATTAGCTAGCCGTTTGCAAATGCAACGACAAATTATCAAGCCGCAGCCCTTCGGTGACAAGAAGAAACCGCAGTACCAGCACACACTCGAGCTTGTTTCCGATCTTATCGTCTCATGTCCCCTTGCGTCGATCAACATGGCGCAGCACGAAACATTTTGCAAACTAATTGGCGCCGGATTTCCAAACTTTGACATCGACGGCGCAGCGCACTAGGAAATTCGCAAATGCGCCACCGGGCTATCTGAAAAAAAATTTGGCTTTGTAATTTAAAGTTGCGCACATATTAGCTCCGCAGAGGGTGATAAACAATTTACGCAAACGTAGGGGGGATAAGGAAACGAGTTCGCTCTTTCAGCTTAAAAATTCGCAATTCGCAACGAGCCTATTTCAACGTCTACTGCAGTGTGGGGGAAAGAGGTAATATTTTTGCTCGCTTCAACTCCAGCTGTATATTAAAGGCAATAAGAAGTTGAGCTCTGATCTGCCAAGCACAAATTGTTGTGTTATTGCCATCGGCGGATGGGACAACCAGAACATGGCGTCATATCTGAGCATCAACGTGCATTTATACTCGGTGACTGACCGCTCATTGATCGGCTTTGTCATTCTTCCACATCCGCAGAATGTTACTCACGTGCGCGAGATGGCGAATTCCGTTCTGCGCGAGTGGCAGCTGGAGTTGCAGGTGCTGAAAATCATCACTGACAGTGCAAGCAACATGCAGTGAATTCACCGCAAGATTATCACGGAAGTCAAAAGGCGTGCATTTTCAGAAGCGTTTTTTTTTTAAGTTTCTCAGTTAAAAACTTCACAAAAAGTCAATCTTGAAAAAGCGCCAAAAAAGACGAAAAGTAACAAATATAAACGTTTTTACATACGCATGTTTCAAAATTTTACGGGAGGTTATACTCTGGCTGCTACGCCCTCAGATTCCTCACCCAGACGGCTTCGCCATCCCGAGTTTCCGTTAAACTAAAACTAGAACTAATACTTGAACTCGACCCAGCGCTCAACTGGACTAGAAATAAAACTAAAAATCTGCCCACAGTCAGCTAGAACTAGAATTATAAGCAAAACTCAACTAGAACTAAAACTCGCGCTACTTGTCAACTGAAAATAAAACTTAAACTAAGTAAAATTAGTTATAGCAAAATCATGTTGTCCAACGTGAAGCATATCAAGTGCGCCACAGGTTTTCACTCGTTGACTCAGAGATAGTCGCGGGTCGACATATTCGGAGCCCCATTCAGTTCGGGCATTCGGACAATGCCTCACTCAGTTCATTCTAATTCATTGGGCTTTCTGCCCCCGGAGTCAAAGTTAAATTTTTTTCGTCTTTGGCTATGGACAGGCCGTGACATCTGGGTTGCGAACATCTCGACGTTAATGCGAATGAAGGATAATTTGTGCACTCTCTTCCACTGCAACTTTGTGCAGTTTTCGTTGTGACACGACGTTTAGTGATAAGTTTGCAAACCGGACGACGACGGTCTGAATAGATAAATAAGCTTTGCCAGGCAAAGCGGAAAAAGCCATTTTTACCACGAGGTTCGCTCTGTCAAAAGTAGTAGACAACATTAGCGCAAAATAGAATCTTCTGCGCTACCTGTAGCCGGTCTCTACGAGACCGCAAACGTGTCGTGCACGAACAAGATTCTCGCGAATTGTCTGATCGACATGCATGATCAGTTCGCCTTGGCGCGAAGCGAAAAACTCGCCGAACTTCTCGGCGCAGCGCCAACGACGAGCGACGAGGTGTGCTCGTTTATCGAACGATTTCTCGTCGGTTTTACGGCAACGGTTAGAGATCGCTTCGGACGACATACGGCGCAGGCGGGCTATAAGAGCCTGAAGGCGGACCTGAGCAGTCTGCTCTACGACTAGCGATTCGCGACGACGAGCCGCTCGTACGTGATTCATTGTTATAACTCGAACATGGAGGCTACGTTTCTCGACGAGCCGGTCATGACGTCCGAGCAGCGAATGGGCGGTGTCAGCTCGGTTGACCTGTGGGTGAAGAAGAGCGACGGCCGGGGGAGCGTGTCGGCCGATGCGGCGCGAGTGAGAATGATGAGCTTCACGATCCCAGCGAATGTCTCACTTTCGCTACAATGATGCTCAAACGACGATCACCACACCTCCTACTAAGCTCGTGCGTTATGCGCGCGGTGTGGAGATGCGCAAGTTGTGGAGATGCGCGAGGCAGAATCGCGAATCTAGCGCGCAAGAACCACAATCTGTGAATTTTACTCTGCAAGTCTGTCCGACGAAGCAGGCGCCATAACATGCAAAGGCATTCGCAACTTGCTTGCAGCCTTCCGCTTCGTTGACGAACATCGCGACAAGAGAGACGGTGCAAAGCAAAAGAGGACGCTTGATAGTGACATTCTTTCATTCGTCCTGTCTCACCTAAAAAATATTTTTAGAGAATCTCGAGCCAATGTTTCTCGGTTGGACTTTTGTGTATGAAAGCGTTTTGCCAGCGAGAATGCTGGAAAAATGCACTTTCATCACAAATTCTTGCGAACAATTCCAAAGGGTGCACTGTCGGAATTTAAATACGCGTGCGGAGCTGTCAAAATAGGCCACTAAACTTATGAACACAGCGGCAGGGGCAGAAATTTTTTATTTGGGGCACCATTTTTGTTAGAATTCGTACCCCTTACAGCTTTATACTCCCTGCAATTTGGTTTGGGCAGGTTTCTTGGCAAGGGATACGCCTTGTTATCTCCCCCCCCCCCAACTGACCATTTGACATCGCAGCGCCGACATATAAACATGTGCCAAACTTTGCACAAACAGTTGTGAACGCTAATAATGCTTTCGACACAAAGAAAACTTTTAAACTTTTTGTACTATGACCTGGCGATCAATAGTGAAAACAGCGACAACAGGTTGTTGACTTTCGGCACTGTTGCATTCGGGTCCTGCTCAGCGAGCCGCGAAAGAATTTATTCCGTTGGAAAATGCAGGTATGATTTTCGGCTTCGAGCCTTTTCATTCGAAATGGACGCCAAACATGAGCGAAAGGGTGAAAACCACAAGAATCAAACGCAGTAAAAGCGACAATGTGTAAAAATGTTTTCGAAACTTTTGAAGGATGAGATCATAAATCATTTTTATCACTTTGTTTCCTTTTGCTGAGCTTTAGCGGGAAAGGAAGTTTCATGCTGAAGATGGCCTACCGGTCTAAAAGCAAAAATCTGCAAAACTTGACAGTGAGTTTTTGGAGACGTGGTCTATTTTAGATTTGTATTTTATATACTGTACTAATCTGTGTACTGAAAAGTTTTGCATGTAAAGTCTAACGTTAATTTTATGTTTGTGCATTTTCTTGTAGTGAAACAGTGACGCACGAGCGCTAGAAAGCCGATTCCATGGGTAGGATTTTTTTGCATTCATTTTAGTATGGTCAATCGGCATGGCAAGTAGAAAACACGACGGAACACAGTTCGAACAGTTGATAATGCAGAGGCAACGCGTGTAATAAAAAATTATCAAAAATTATATAAAATATATCATTTTGCTTAAAAAATTACGTTGTAGCAAATTTAGGCCTAAGTATAGGGAAAATATCAACAAGAAGAATGTATGTGTATATTTTCACGTTGACTTTTTAGTTGCTTCAGACGACTGAACGTACTTCCGCTGAAAATTTTGTTTACCTAGTTAGTCCGTCAAAAAAGGTAACGACGTCGTGATATTCCAGACATACTGAGCTCACTTTTAGGAGAGTGCATCTCCACAAGCGACTTTTGCAACGGCCTTTACGATAGTAACAACTGCTGCCCAGCCTCGAGGATCGGTTTATTTCATTTCTAAAGTTGCTTTGTTTTGACTGCATTCCTTTTATTATGTTAAATTCGTGTATTGGTTGCTCAACAATTTATAAACACTAATAAGCCAAATGTGCACAAAGCTGCGCTGCTGTGCAGGCTCCCAAACCGCTATTTATCGATTGAATTGTAGCCTGCGCGCTTTTCCAGAACCGATTTACACAGCATAGTCAGAGAGAGAAAAGCGCTAATTAGGACAAAGCACACAAGGCTAATAATAAGTCCCGTTTTCTCACACTCCAAACGCTCTATCTTAGCGTTCCTTGACGCCAGCGTTTGAAATCCACATTCGCCGTACCAGTCCGCCGGCATTTTCTCTTCCGCCAGTCTTTTCAGAAAGGAAAGCGGACATCGAAAGCCACACCCGCCAATCGAGAGCGGATAGGGCGCCTTCGTGGTGTCGTTGTAGAAGTAGAGCTCGACGAAATGTTGGCCGCCCACTTCATGAAGCTCGATGAACACTGCGCCCGCGTAAGGAATAATGAGCGCGTTGTAGGCCCGAAAGTTTATCAGCAAAACGGCGACAGGGTCATGAAATGTCGAATATGCTTGATACTTAAATCGCCGATCGAGCGTTCCATTCGCGCGTGCGTTCATTCGCTCGACGATATCGCCGAAGAGCAGGCCACCTCGCAAGCGCTGGAGAGCTGCAGTTGGAGCGATAAAGTTTAGCGACAGTTTATAAATACTTGCAATTTGATCAAACAGTGTTTCGTTCATCCAGACCGGCCAGAAGTGAGTTTTGCTGTTGATTCGCTCGATGTCGAGGATTTCGTAGACGTAGGCAATACTGTTAAGGTCAGCGAGGGCGAGTCCTGTTTTTTCGCGGAGAAGCGCAAACGTGAGTGCGTAGTCGGACATTATTTTTAGTGCTTGCGGCGAGCGCATAAGCTCTGACATTAGCACGTCGACCGTTGGACAGCTGATGTATGGGTTGAGCATTGGGTCCCAGTCGCCCGATGTACTGTGAATGGGTACGGGAAACCACGCAGGCTTGGCGTGATCGGTCCAGGTTTCGTTCCAGTGAAGACTGTTATTAGGAGGATATAATCCTGCAATATAGGAGAAACACTTGCTTTTGATAAGCAAGTTGGTTTAAACCAAATCCGTCACATATAATAGCAAAACAACTTATTTTCTGGATCCATGTTTACGAGATTTATTCGTTCCGTTAAGAAATCTTGCTTAGAAATGTCAGGGTGGCCCATAAGTTTCCGTGCATTGATCAGATTTTGCAAAAATTTTCAAGCAAAAATTTTATGCAAATTGATCTTAAAACAGCTTCAAATGTGTCAAACTAATGACCGTAATATGGCACTAAATTTGATATGTTCGCAATCCTTTTAGGTTTAGCCAATTTAATACAAAAACCTGGTGTAAAGTTCGAGAAAAATTAGCCGGTGGAAAGCGATTTGCTGACCGCATGATATTTTCACAACAAAATTCTGGTTCAATTAGTTGCTTCCTGCAAGCGCTATCGCGCAGTCGGCCAAAGAGACAGACAACAGTGGATGGAAAGGCGGAAAAGACAGACTCGCACAAACCCACACCTCATCACGTAATGTGCGTTTAGACTCGCTGGCTCTTCGTTAAAAAATGCATGTTTGCAAACTTTTCGAAGCAGGAGCGGTTTTTCCAAAACCATACCTGCGCAATTTGCCTGCGCGCTCACTAGCGTAAGGTTCACTTCTTGACCAACGACGTTCAGTTCGAAAGGCGAGTACTGGTCGCTGAGAAAGTTCCTGTATCGGATTTTGATGTATTCGCCGAGGCGAAATTGCTGGCGCATTCCGAGTGGGGTGATCTGACCGAGTCCATAGCTCCACGATGCGACCGTATTACCGGGGTCGTTTGGAAGTACACCCCAGGGCGTTTTGCTTCCATGACGCCAGATGACGTGCAAAAGCTTAAGTGTCGCAGCGTTAGTGGTTGCTGCGAACAACAACTGCAGAATTGCTGCCAAAACGACTCCTGCTGCCATTTGCCTAAGAAAAGTTGTAGGCTATTCATCTGCTGGCGCAAGAAGATTTTATGAAAAATACGAATGTTTAGTATAAATAAATACAAAAGATGCTTATTTTTGAGACAAATATTTCGCGAAAAAAAATATTTCTGGAAATTTAGTTGTCAGCAATTTTGCGTCCAAGCGCATACACCATTCTGAAAGGAATTCAGCGCATGCACTTGTTGAAACGTATGCGAAAAGTTACGTTTTGACGTTTGACCCAGATAACATGCATTCATTACCGATCATGCACAGGCAGTTTTAAGTAAAATTATTAAAACGAAATGCCTGAATTTTGAAGTTTTCTTTATTTACTAGTTTTTCTGAAAAAAAAACTGCATTTCCATTTTTGACATTAAATAATTAAAACTCCAGCTCGTGTCCACGTACATAGATAGAGTCGAAAATGCTCAAAATCATCACCAACAGTGCAAGCAACATGCAGTGAACTCACCGCAAGATAATTACCAAAGTCAAAA
>JAQGBB010000231.1:0-22833 GCA_034691745.1 Prismatolaimus dolichurus
AGCCACAGTTTTACTTTCCCAAAGGTTGTGGCTTAGCTGAACACAATTTTGACCAATCAGATTGCTTTTAGACGAGTGATACAGAGACTTGGGGTACGCCATCTGGTGAGCAGAACGACACCTGATGAAGGCTTCGCTATAAATGACGTTTTATTAGGATACCATTCGAGAGATTCCAGAAGTCACGTGATATAATACTCGAAGAGGCAGAACTGTGGTTCATACGCGTTCAGTGGCACGCACAATTGCTGCTCGTGGTTGTAATCAAATTGCTCAGAAGCAACAACAAAAATTACGTCACTCGTAACTTTGAAACAGCGTTATAATAAACAAAAGGCGCTGTTCCCATCGCCTACGTCTTACATTTTGATCTGGATATGAAGAGGACAAAACCTTCAGTTTCCCTAGAAAATATCCTTCGCTCCTACTTCGCCTTCGTCTTTAAGTAAAAGCCGACACACATCTGCTCGACAATCTGCTCGGCGAGCAGCTTTCCAGCCAGCAAAAAAGCGTCGCCTTGTCGTCGTCGGATAGCTCGCTCTCCGTTGACCTCGTCTGCTCGGTGATCACCTAATGCATGATGTCACTAAACACGTCCCATAGCTCTTGCCTGTTTTAAAAATCATGAGCCCGATATGCACATATGACGTCACAATATCGGGTACTGCTAAAAGAATGAAAAAATTTGAAAATCCTTCAAAAAGTCTACCGTATTTGAAGCCGTCGTAGTGATTTAATGGGGTGAGTTGTTTGACAGCTAACCTTGCGGTCCATAAAAATATGTCGTGCTGCAAGTTTCATGTTGAAGACAACCGAAAGCATATTCGCGACAAGCTACCCGACGGACGTTAAAGTAGCGACGTTTAGTGATCGGTCTCTTCTTGAGTTTTTTTAGTGATGAGAATACATAACAGAGACTTGGAGATAACTAAACGAAGCAATTGAACGGATCCAACCTCGCCATTTGCAGACCAATATATTTGATTTACTTCATAGAATCATGAATGTGTTCGAACTCAATACCCTCATTTTACCTTGCATCATGCAGGATGCAGGTGTGGTGCTTTCGCATTGAAGCTAAGTGACCACTTAGGTTTGGTGAAATGCGTTACTAACCCTTAATTAAACTAGAACCAAAGAAAATCTCCTGTTAAAAACCGAGACTTTTCTTGAGTGTGCAGCACTTCAGAATGCGAAAGCATTAGTCTGCCTGCAGGTATTGCACTACAACTGTAATCAGTGCTACGATCCGTTTGCAGCTGGATCCGATCCCATTCTGTACTGGGGATTCATTGCCGTCAGCATCATCAAGCTGAGACCAAAGAGAACGCGGTCATCCCACGCATAAGAATACACAAACGCTGGGTCGCAAAAGTGAATTGCTCCCGGACTGTTACATTCAACATCAGTATTATCCAAAGTCAAATGCAAGTTGGAAGCCAAACATCACGCTGCAGCATGTTCGCAAAACAAATGATTGTTTTGTACGTACAAAATTGACGGTAAAGTTCGCAGTGTTTGAAGAGAGTAAATCGTTCAAACATCGCCGATAAGCTTCCCGCAGTTGACCAAATTCTGCAGCGCGCAGTCGTGAGAGTGAAGGTAGCCGCTCACCGTTTCAGCGTTGTGGCCGTAGTAGATGACGCACTGGCGCACGCCGCCGGACGCCGTGCCGTGCTACTTCCACTTCCCAAGCCACTTTGACCCAAAGGCAGAAAACCAGAAAATAGACGTTCGCAGCATCAGCGTTGTAACCGTAAAAATACTCGCCCAAGACTTCACAATTTTGTTGCTGCTAAAGGTCGTTGAAGAGTTACAGCAAAGTTTAGCCGCTAAACACTTGCGATATAATTACACCGCCTGAGGCAGCGGTGTCGCCAGGGCTGGACTTATACTGCTGCTCCAAACGTGCCGGTGACGACGAGGTGCGCTGAAGGTTTGCGGGGGCAATACTTGTTTCGTTCTTGTTCGCTTCAGCAACATCAACGTGATGCGTTGAAGCCACAGGGCCACGCTTTCGACGCGCTGTGTTGTCTTGCGGTTTTTCGACAACGGTGGCGTGCTTACGTTTAGCTTCCAGTTTCCCGATTCATAGATGAAGCAGCCGTACTTTTCTTAAATAGGGGGGGGGGGTCAACTCAGAAACACCGACCAAAACAGGCCAGCGGCCTAAGTATGACGCCAGTCATGTGACGTGTTAGGCAACGCGACCCAGTACCCGCCTGCCACACAAACGATCGATAGTGCATGACGAACAGTTTGCTACTACACATAGCATTCAGCGGTGAAGACAATCGGCACGAAGGTAGCACGCAGTTTGGGTGCGTCGATTGGTTATGCGTACCAGAAGTTTGTGCCTCTTTGAGGTTTCTGTGATCGACGACAGAGCTTTAAAACTCGAGACTACGCCTCGGTATCGTAGAAGCTGGGCTTCATGTAAACATAAAGTGCGGTCTACAACTCCGAATGTAAGTTATCTGATTACCTCGCGCCAGTCTTCGACACTGCAGTACCACCGCATCGATGACCAGTCCAAGTCGCTCTCACCAGCAACCTTCATAAACTCCACCTAATCGACGAAGGCGGTCGTCGTCGTGATGTTGTAAACGGATATTTGCTTCGTCGCTTCTGCAGAAGCTAGAAGCTCGCGTTCTGCAGTCAAACCAGAACAACCATTAGTCATTCTCACAATTACCGGCTGGGATAAGTGGAGGTAGCGCCATCTCCGTTGGTTTGGCTGAACTGAAAAAAGCGGCAAGAAAATTGGGGTCCCACAAACACCTGCGGCTGCAGCAGATAAATAGTACGCACGGTCGGATGCGGATGATGCATGTCCTACCTTGGGTTGCTTCCAGAACGAAGCAAAGGAAAACAAGTGAGCAAGAGCGTGGCGTAATTGAACGCGACATTGTTGTAAAAAATGAAAAGATACGAGAATAAAATCGGAATCGGATCAAGAGTTGAGTACGGCGTGTGTAAAACAACTGATTTGTTGAGCTACATAAAAAGTCAACGAAAACGAAACGATGATGATGGTGACTGCAAAACAAAATATAATCGAGGGCGGCGGTTGAAAAGTCACAACAGCTAAAATAAATCTCTGGAAACACAAATTTCCGGCTTCTGAAACCACATTTTAGAAAATTTCCAGGAATCATTTCTCGTAAAAACTTAGCAATAATTTTGAGTTTATCAAGGCTAGCTCTGACAGAAGGCAGCGGCGATCAAAGTGATTGCGACGCATATCTACATTCCCTCGACGCAGAGCGTACAAGAACCAGTGCGTTAAGTAGAATTCTGCCGAGCACAAAAGCCTAATGAGGTGTTTTTTGCACATGGTGTCACACTGTGATCCAGTAGCAATCATTCTTATCAACCGTTTTCAACTTTTCAAATGAAAGCTTAACAGGGCTCCAGAAGCGTCTGCCAAATTTTCCATCTTTATGACTGCGTTTACGAGTTGATCCTTAGCTCTTCCTTGTTCGGTAAATTGTTTGTGCGGAGCGCTTAAAAGCAAGCTGATCGCTGGCATCAAGTCGTTCACACCTGCTTTTGGTAGCTCATGGCTGGAAGCTCTTGTCGGCCTTGCGCGTGACTCCCACTCGCTAACGAGAGAGCATCAGTAACCACACATTTTTTTCTCGTTGCTTCGGCGGGGCGACTGCGTTTCTCGTTATCGGGTATTTCACATGGATCTCTCCATTTGGCAAGTTTTATCAAAATTTCAGAACCAGTTTTCTCAAGATTGGCTGGACCGATTTTGGATACTAAGGTGTCAAAATATCAGAAAAATTACAGACATCAGTTTGCAAGCTTGGAATCCAAAACCAGTTTAGCCAATCTCGAGAAAACTGGTTTTAAGATTTTGACAGAACTTGCCAAATGGGAGTTGCATGTGAAAAACCGGATAGTGTGGTGGCGATGAGCGGCTACTCAGCATAGACGTATGTTTATACCTATCGATAGAAAGTTAAGGGCAACTTTTTTTCTAGCCGGAACACTCTCTGTATCGCGGGCACGATTGTGTGTAAAAGTACGCCAAAGCTTAGTCAGATATTTTGACTGCAAACTCGAGCACAGCCGTCGCATGTCCTTTCCAAAGGCTTTCGTGTGCGTCGAATTTGAGAGCTTTTCAAAAACTTGAGGCTAAAGATGAGCGGAGGGGCTTCCGCTGCCACAAGCGGCACAGCGTTTGAGAACCAACTAGCTTACGCTACGAACAACGCCGCTAGCGTATCGCCGCCACTGAGAAAAATCAGCGCGTTAAGTACTTTGTCGGCGTCAGCCTTATCCGACGTCGAACCCGGAACGTCTGGTGCTGCAAATACGGATTTGCCGTCAAAAAATGTTGAGCTTTTGTCGAAGAAAGCTGAGCCTCCGAAGAGAGGTCCTCGCGACTTTATCTTTGGCAAAATTATCGGAGAAGGCTCATTTTCAGTTGTAAGTCACAATGTGTGTCGGTGATAGTTAATATCGCTGAAAGAAACATTTTACAGGCGTATGTCGGACGAGAAGTGGACACGGGTCGAGAGTTCGCAAGTACATTAGCGTTTCCGCAAATTTCCCGACTGTCATACGCGTTATTTTCAGTAAAAGTTTGCGAAAAGCGTCTGATTAAAAAAGAACGTAAGGTCCAGTACGTGATGCGCGAAAAGGAGGTGATGAACATGCTGAATCAGAAGCCACATCCGTTCTTCGTCCGTCTGTATTGCACATTCCAAGACGACGAACGCTTGTGTACGTTTCATTGCCATACTCGCTAATAATTAGTGGTATACCAACGAGGTTTGGGGAGATGAGCGGGAAAAGAACCTTGATTACCGCCTTCTGTTTCTCAACCATAGATTTCGTGATGACCTGGGCCAAAAATGGCGAACTTCTCGACTACATGCGAAAGCTGGGTTCATTCGACGAAGAAGTAACGCGCTTCTACACAGCCGAGATTGTTCTCGCCTTGGAGCACCTGCACGCACTTGGCATCATCCACAGAGACTTGAAACCCGAGAATATCCTTCTCTCTGACGATATGCACATCAAAATATCCGACTTCGGTTCCGCCAAAATTCTCACCGACGAGGGCAACGACGATCGACCGACACCACTTCTACCACAACAGCCCAGACGCCGTTCGTTTGTCGGCACTGCACAATACGTCTCACCGGAGATTCTTAACGGAAATCCCTCGACGTTGAGGTATGTATAACATATAGTACATACGTGTGTGTGTCTGTCTCTGTGTACACGTTTAACTAATCAATATTTTCTCCTTCGCATTGCAGTTGCGATCTTTGGGCTCTCGGTTGCATCGTCTACCAAATGCTCGCGGGTTTACCCCCGTTTCGCGCACCGTAAGAATCTCTTGCTTGTGGGAGTGTAAATTAATTTGAAACCGTATTGAATTATCTCTCTTTGTGACAGGAACGAGTATCTCATCTTTCAAAAGATTATCAAGGCGGAATTCTCGTTTCCCGATGGATTCAACGCGGTGGCGCAAGAGTTGGTCACGAAGCTGCTTGTAAGTGGAAATGCTTGTGTATGTAACATAAATATAGGTCCTTGTGCGCGATAAGTGGACTGTAGTGGACAGAAATTTGTTCTGGTTGTATATGTACTGTACATACTATATATAGTACATATACATATAGTACGTAGTATATATAGTACATATACATATAGTACGTAGTATATATAGTACATATAGTACGTATATATAGTACATACACATATAGTACGTACTATACAGTGTATACAGGCCGCCATTTCCCCCTTTTTCGTCCATACAGTGTATCGACCCCGAAGGTCGACTCGGTTCTCCTTCGACTGGCGGTTTTTCCGCCCTCAAGTCGCACCCGTTCTTCACCGGCGTGATGTGGCAGCACTTACCGGCACAAACACCCCCGGCTATTTTGCCCTATCTACCCGCCACTGATCAACGAGAAGATGCGCTGAGAAGCACGTATAAGGTAAGTGAGAGGAAGGGATTTTGGGGTTTTATTGGGGATGGCTTCTTTTGCTGTGGGTTGGGAAAGAATTTGTTTTTGTAGTGGGAACGTAGCTGGGTTGTAGATCTACCTTAAATATGTTAGTAAATGCGCAATTCACTAAATTCTGTATAAAATTTTGGCCGAATATTCGGCATCACAGCCGCGGAAAAAAGCTTGATACAATGCTAAATTCTGCGATTTAAAAAAAAATAAAAAGTCCGAAATTCCGCGATTTAAAAAAAAGGTAAAATTCTATGATTTTTCATGATTTTTTTCCGAATCGCGTTAAAGTCGATTCCCTATGTCTAACGCTTTTTATATATTTTATTTATTGTACAGCGCTTATTTTCTCATTTTTTTCAGGTTCCCCACGACCTCGAACCCGGCCTCGACGACACCCAGTTAACCCGATTACTGGGTTTAGACTTAGCCGAAGAAGGATTCGTCATGTACGTACAGTTTTTCCTCTCCTACATGTCCGATTTTTGCTTTTTTCTCCAGAGCCGACACACCGAGTCCGGTTGAACCATTGCATATTCTCGGCATCAATCGAGCCGAATTGCGCGAACGTTTGGACGAACAGAAAAAGAACAATCCGTATCATCGGTTTGTCGAGGGAAATCTTGTTTTGAAGATGGGATTAGTCGATAAACGAAAGGTTTGTACTGACTGTGCACGTCGGGGAGGGGGGACGTACATTTATGACGTCACGGGGAAAGTTGACTTTTCGAACCCCCTTAACCGTGACGTCATAAATGTACGGCAACGAGGGGAGGAGGGCTGTACATTTATGACGTCATGGAAAGTTTATTTTTCGGACCCCCGTGACGTCATAAATGTACGGCAACGAGGGGAGGGGGTTTGCATTATTCGCTGGTTCAATATGCTGAGTTTTTGTTCAAGTTGACGCTGAGTCTTTCTTAGGGCCTTTTTGCACGCACGAGAATGTTACTGCTCACAGAAGGTCCACATATGTACTATGTTGATCCGTCGAATATGGAGCTCAAAGGGGAGATCCCTTGGTATGTCGCACATATTTATGAAGTGTTTTCTGTACGGTATAATTATTGGCACAACATGTCTAACATGGTTTAGTGTGCAAGCGAAAAAACCATCTCTGTGCAGTGTTTGCAGATCGATGAGAAAAACTCCTTTTTCTGACTGCATAGAGATGGTTTTTCGCTTCGTATTGAACGATATGTTAGGCGTGTGACAGTAATTATATTTTGCTATACGTCGCACAGTATTGATCGCGGAGGATTCTCGTTGCGGACAGGTTCGAACTTTTCAGGAGCAAAGAGTTGAGAACGGAGGCGAAGAACTTCAAGACTTTCTTTGTTCATACGGTGGGAAATAGTGTAGGGGTAGTTAGTAAAGTGTCGGTTTGGAGGTCTACTGTATGTGTAATGATGGTCTTTGTATTTTTTGTCAATACATGACTGACGTTTCGTTAAGCGCAAGCGAAAAAAACCATCTCTGTGCAGTGTCAAAAAACCATCTCTGTGCAGTGGCAAAAAACCATCTCTGTGCAGTGGCAAAAAACCATCTCTGTGCAGTGGCAAAAAACCATCTCTGTGCAGTGTCAAAAAACCATCTCTGTGCAGTGTCAAAAAACCATCTCTGTGCAGTGTAAAAAATCGATTTTTTTATCGTTCTGCAAACTGTGCTAAGTTGTCGAAACGATTTTTACACTGCGCAGAGATGGTTTTTTTGGCTTGCGCACTAAACGAAATGTTAGACATGTGGTGACAATAATTATACGTACTGTACGTGTAATAAAGCTTAGATTACTCCGTTGCAATTTTCTGTACCCTGTATACACCGCTTTCCGTTATTCTAGCCGAATCGGACTTACTACTTGATCGACTACACGGGACACAGTCTCGACTGGTGCAAAGCGATTGAGGATGTTCGTCATTTCTACTACTGCCGAACGAAGACGGTGTAGGGAATCGATGAAGCTGAGCACTTGCTCTTGTTAACGAATGTACTGGATGTACATTGCGGGTTTTTTCGTTCGATATAGTCGTAATGGTCTTAGTTTATTGTTAGATAGGTACGTCAGTCGTGGCGATAGGGGATCTAAGGCTGGAGATTCGATGTTTTCTTTTTCTTCAAATAAAAAATTCGATTTTTTTGAAATGGCGCGATGCCTTGTCGCCATGATAGTTTTGTGGCCACGAACGAACGAGAGAAATCGGGTGATTTAATTTATTTTTGTTCGTAGTTTTCAAAGCTTGTTTGCTCCAGACGTGAAATGTGTATGCTCCATTGTTTAGATTATTCGTCTTGTTCTTTGCAGTTGTGTATTATGTTATCGTTTCTGGTCTATTGTACGTGTAGTATTTATGCCCTTTGCTTGAGGGCTTGGGAGTTTATTTCGTGCTTTTTGCTTTTTCAATCCTGCTTGGAGTGCGAAGCGCGGAAGGAAAAGGATAGCTAACTGGTCAGACAGAGCACCATCTATCCCCTCAGCCAACAAAAGTTAGCAACTTGCCAATGGTATGGGGTTTGGGGAGGGGAATTTTTTACTCTACAAGAGAGGGAGGAAAAATGTAGAACATAGACTAATCCTTTTCTTTCTTTTCCCTCTTGCTTCGAAAACTTTGCGCACTTTTTTGTCATAAGCAGGATGCGCTTCGGCTTTCAGCTACTTGTCCCGTTTAAACGCTTGTACATTTGTACATGGATTATATTCTTTTTGAGCAGATAGGGAAACAATTTTATTTTTGTAGGTCATCTTCTTTGGTGTTCGACGTGATTATGTTTATTCGTTTCCCGTTTCTTTGTGTCGCGTGGCCTAAATTCGAGATCCATTGTTCTTTACTGTAAATGAGTCAGTCAGCTATGATGTGGTATCTACCTATCGAACTGTTCTGTTGTAGTGTGCATGCATTGTATTCGTGTTGAGTGGCTCTTTTTATGGTAAAGTAGACGCAGTATCGCGCAGACGCCAGTGTCCGGTTAGAGGAAATGCAATTAATTTTAAACTGAAATTGTATACGATAAGTTCGAATGGATTTGTACCTTATAAACATGCGAAGGTTCAAAGCGCGTAGAGGGTTACACTCGCAAATCATTGAGTTGTACCGAAAGTTAACTGGGTGAAGAATCCTAGTTATAACTATGTGAAATATATTTTATGTTGTATAGGTGCTAATATCATCAAGTGAGCCTTTACAGCACATGCAAGATGCCATAGAGTTGCAAAGAAGGTAATTAACATCGGTGTTCTTCACATTTATTTTGATGGGGTAACTGCTCAACGGTAACTAGCACGTTCTAATGAATGCGACCGTTGGCTGGTTTCATCAAAAAACCAATTTTATGCAAGGAATTCCTTTATGCGACTTTGGGCATGCTTTCGCTTCGACACAACCTTCGACTAGCTCCAGAAATAGTGTTTCAGCAGCAGTGTCGCGCGCTTCGCACACCGGTTCACCCTCGGCGGAGGACGCTTACACTCGTCGTTTCTATCCAAACTGTAAGTGTCAACGATGCTGAACCAGTATTTACAGTTTTTGCTCAACGGGACTTAATGTACACTGGCGGACTTTTTGTGCGCAAGCTAGTGGCGGACTTTTACTGCACAAGAGGTTGGTGGACTTTTAATGCACAAGCTTTGGCGGTCTTTTAATGCACAAGCTTTGGCGGACTGCACAAGAGTAGCGGACCCTTACTACACAAGCTAGTGACGGGCTTTTGCTGCACAAGAGTCTGTGGTGAGTGCACTTATGCCATGTATATCAGAGTATGGAACAGGCACAATTTCGATTTCGGTTTCGATTTTGGAATGTTTTTGAGCGACGTCGTTTTCGGAAACTAAAATCTGAAAAAGTCGATTTCGGCCGAACGTTAACCTGTACCCGTCGTCGCACGAGCTAAATTGGCGTTCTCTTTTTCGGAATTTCTACCGTTTTCTATGCTTTTCATGTTCAGTGTTGTGTGTTCGTTTTATTTCATGCATCAAGAAAGTCAATATTTTCGCAGGCACTGCGCTAATGTAACCTGCTTCTCTGCTCTAGCCACGTTCTGTAAATTATGTTGTAATTAGAGAAACGTGCTGTCCATGCAGTTTATTATACGCATTCGCTCAAGCGAACTGTTTCTGTTAGCGAATGAGGCCGCTGCGGTGTATAACGCATCAGCGCCGTACACGTTACTACAGTGTCTTTCCTGAAGTCTCCCAGAACGTTTTGTTGGCTTTTTTCTCAACAGGTTTTTTTCGTTGACGAAAAAAAGTGCAAATTTGTTTGTCTCTTGAGTAGTGCAAACTTCTGAGCGCAGAATCAATAACACGGGTCGGAGACGAGGATTAGGCGTGTTGTCTTCTACCAGTTCCAACAAGCTGCCGATCCGTCATTTTCTGTCTCGATGCTGCGACGGTTTGTCTTGCTGCATTCGCGACTTGCACGACGTTGGAGGGGCTCGCTTTTTGTTCGACTCTTTCCTCGTGTGCAGCTGTGTATTCCTTTTCTATACGTTGTATTATAAATTTACGTCTATCTTAGCGCGTTGGCGTACGCGCACTTCAAAGTGCCACTTGTCGGCGTTGCATTTCTTGCGTTCGAGCTCTTGCGGTGCTCTGTGAATGTGCTTAGAGTGCATTTTCTCGAGGATTTTTTGCGCTTTCTCTTCTCCCCCACGTTATTGGGCGAGTCGGCAGTGAAAATCAGGTGAAAGATGCATAATGAAGCAAGGCGCGCCCAGTTTCCTATAATCTTGCGAGATTGTGGGTTTCATTGGAGTTTTTTTCTCAGTTTGATCAGATTATCATTGTCACAACTTTCTCTCTTGTCTCCGAGTTCACTTTATCGTTGTTGAGTAAGCGCGTTGTATCTGGCATTTCTAGATAAGATTTTCGCTGTGTGTATGTCTGTCTGTGTGCGTGCGTGTGTGTGTCTGTCTGTGTGTGTGTACAGTATATGCACCTGCAGTTTTAAGTCGATTGTTCAATGAATATCGGGTGTGTCGCATGCTTACAACAATAATATTAGTTTCGACTTAGCGAGTTTTGTTTTGAGCTTATCGTCTGCATTTCCGGCCTGCCCGACTGCCGCGAGTGTCCATTACCCAGCAGTTAGCCCAAATTAGCACAGCACGAGCATCGCGAAGAGGTTTCGATTTTCGGAGTGCCTTGGCCCATCTATTTGCAGAAGCCTGCATAATTGGACGTATAATTTGCACGACGCATGTTTATACTGTCAGTATTCCACTCGTGTTTCGCTAGTGCAGGTTAGGCACACCTTCGTTCGCAGCTCGCTTCGTCGCCCTTGTATCTGAAAGGTTGATTGATGATTCAAAAGCGGGTCGTGTATGCATGCGTTTTTCTTCGCAGGCGTACAGTTACGCTCGGGCAACGTCAGTCGGCACGTGGAAAGGGGAAAAACGAATTTTGTCATTTCCCCTTTTTCGCACTATTGCTGCCTCGTGAGCGAGTTAGATGCGCGTCTGCTTTGCGGATTTTAACTAATCGATTTTTTAATATTTTTCGCCACACGAACGAGCTCCGGGCTTGAGAGCGGACGAGTCTTAAGAGTTGAGTATGATTGCAGGAGACGAAGTTTTCCTTTTCGCGCTTTATAGCCTCGCATAGAGTGCTAACGTGCTGTCTTTTGCGACACGTTGAATTACTTGTTGCAAGCGCTTTACTGTTCCTTTCTTGTTTCTTGTTCCATCGATCTCGAACACGCTGTTTTGTGTAGCCGCAACTTTTTCTCTTCTCCCGTTGTTGCTCTGTCTGGAGTCTTCAAAGCTCATCATTTTTGGCGGGGGCTAGGACTAGGAGTTAAGTGACGTGCCTACCTTTTCGTCGGAAGAACTAGGTGTAGCTCTGAGCTAGCATCTGCATTGCTGCTTTACAGCTAGGCAGCAGTGTGTTTTATGGGCGGGCTAGCATTTGTTTATTCGCCACAATTTTCGTTGTTTGTTTGTTTGCTCAACTTTGTGTCCATCCGCCGATTCTTCTTGCCAACATTCTTTCGTCTTCGTTCGTTAACATTCGTCGGCGTCTGCGCCTGGGCGAGTCCGCACTTGAGGTATAATGAATAATGATTATTGTGCAAAATTGCTTTAATTCTACGCATTCTATCCTCTCGAAAATGTTGGGCAAATTTTATTCCGCTTTGTATTCTTCGCTGGTCAGTTGTTCGCGGGTGTTCTCCTGTCTCAAGTGGCTAAATGTGTCTGACGGAAGTCTGAAGTGATGACGAGATGGCGTGTAATACGTTACTCGGTAGTCTCGCTATTCATATTTCATCGATCGGAAACACCAGCGGCGAACCAGCTCTCACTTTAGTTCCAGCTTCATCGTCTTCTGAGTTTCGCTCGCTGTCACGAGACGAAAGTGCTCTCCGCCCTCTAGCAGTCTGTCTTGCTGTCACGGGCGACTCGAACGAGATGCCTGTTCCGAATCTACTTTCGAATACAGCTCCTGCGACAATGAGTCGCCACTGTGGTTTCTGTCGTTCGGAATATCTGAAGAATTTTGAATCTGTTGAACATTGTGAAAATGGTCGTGACATGAATGGTATGACTGCTATTTTCGTTGCTGGAGTGGCCATAATGGGGAGCTTTACATTACACGTGCTGCGCATGTGCATGTAGTAGGTTAGCGTGACTGTCATTTCTTCTCATCTCAGTGCGGTGACCTCATGTAGGCTCAGGCAGTTGCCTAGGTACGTAAGTGCGTATAATTTTGTGTACATAGTAAGTAGCTCGGCTATTTATGGTCGCTACACTGATAAGGCGTAGTTGGGCACGCCTAAAATCCAAGCAAACTTAGAATGTCGTGGGAATTAATTTGCAGTGAAAATAGTGCTTTCAAAAAATTTGAAATTTAATTTGCAAATAAAAAAATTTGAAATAAATAAATTAAAAAATTTTAGACGTTTTTCATTAAGTACACGTGTTTTCACATATTTTAAAATTTTTCGGTTGGCTTGGATTTTAGTCAGTGCCACGTTGTTGAAGTGATACGGTGATTGGGCTGGCGTGGCAAGAGCGTTCATCGTGTGCGTCGTAATGTGTTTGATAACTGGACTAGATCGCGTCTTCTCAGTCGCTTACAGTTGGCATATTTCCAATTTTCTGCCCATTCCCTTCTTGTGTTTGCGGTTAGGTAACTTGGTTCAGTCCCTCGACTATGCTATACATTGCATGTTTTTGCTTTTTCCGTCTGCTACACTCGGCTTTTTCACACTTGTACATCCGCCGATTTCTGTTTGACCGAGATGACAGGCCGATAGAGTGAGTGACAGGACGGGCTCGTTGAAGGACGACAGCATCGACGATTGATGTGCAACTGCAAAGCGGCAGCTCGCTTGAACGGGTTGGATGGATGACGAAAAAATTGCTGGATGTTGCACTAGGCAGTTGGCCGCAGTCGCGTATTTCTCTCTCTTGATGAACTCGGAATTTCGATTTTTGTAACCTCAAAATTCGACCAGTAATGCAGCTTTGGTTTGTGCTCAGCTTTTCTCGTCTGAACGCTTCGTCGGTCTAGATTACACATGCCATTACTCAGCGAGTTCGATTTCCTATGCTCGTTGTGGTGCGTATGCGTCCCTCTGGTTTTCCGCTGCTGCCATGTATATAGTGTGGAGACTAACGTCTCACTCTGCTAGTCAGATCGCCCTTCGTCTTCTGCTTCTGACGCCTTTTTTGCGTCCTGCATGGAGCGCAGAGAAATTAACAGGACAGCTAAGTGGTCAGGAAATTTATCCTCCCATATCCCCCTTACCCCCCTCCCCCGCGAACAAAAGTTAGCGGACGGTGTGAGCAGTGCAGATGTACCATTGGCAAGTTGCCAACTTGCCAATGGTACGCAAAAGGCATCCCGCGATTTAAAAAATAACCAACGGTAGGTGGCAACGTGCCGAGGGTGGGCGAAAACTTGCCAATGGTGGGGGCGAAGCCCCCCGAAAATTAAATTTCTGTTTTTTTTTCTACAAGAGAGCGAAAACGTACGGCGACAAATCGCGGCCTCCTTTCTCTTGCTTCAAATTCTTGTGCCCATGTCTTTTTTGCTTCAATGCAGGACGAGGATGCAGCGGTGTCCATTTACTTGTCTGTCCGACGGACTGTGAATGCCCGTCTGAGTGTGCATCCTCGCTTCGTTCGTAGATGTCCGGTATCAGACTTGACCTGTGCGTGCTTACAATGCGCTTTGTGTCTCTATATTGCAGTTGCTGCGTTCACCGTTTCCGCTCTTTTTTGACCAACCAACAACATATGAGTCGTGGTTGAATTGTAATTGCAAATTGCACTGTTTAGCTTAGCTTGTTTGCTTCCTGCGGTAGCGTAGGTGAACCAGCAAGTTTAGTCGTTAGCTTGTTTTTCTTCGACCTACTGTCCGTCCGTGCGTAGGTCGCTTCGTTCGAGAACTGTCCGTCCGTAGGTTGTTTAACATTCGACAAATTCGATGTTTTGACGCCTGTTTGCCCGTTTAGCTCCGTCTTCGGGAATGCACGATAAAGATCAACGTCAGGACCTCCCGCAAGAGACGGCCATCGATGACGCTATCGATGGAGCAGCTAGTGTACTTGTGAATGGAGTTGTTGTTCGTAATAACACCGGCGAGAACTCTGACGAGAACGTTCTTCGACCGAAGTCACTTTTTACGTCGGCTTCACTCGGCAACGCGACTGAACCGACGTTGCGACGGATGCAACAAGTCGAGCCGGCTTCACCGCGGGCTTATGCTGGAAATGTACTTTGTGGAAGTTGTGGAATCGATAGGCTCGCTCGCGATTCGTGGTGGTGCCGCGATTGTGCGATGAATGTTTGCAGGTACAGCCAACTTTGGTCCGTTGTGTCCGTCCTTCTAAAAATTATGGGAGCGCTGCATTGTTGTGAATTTTCTGCTAGGTTTATGTACTGTACGGTTAGTTACTCGTTTTTAGTAGTTGCAATTTGTTGCGTGGGCACACGGGGCATCGCTGTGCACCGTGGTCGCCAGACGAACTCGCTCAATCGTGTGTGCGCGCTTTGCGGGAACGATGCCAACGGAGAATTGCGCGCGCTGCTGACGATGAGGTAAGAAAGGAGGGTTGAGGTGCACTGGCGGTGTAGCGTTTGTCACTGCCTTAACTGTCGAGTCGAAGCTCGAGTTGCTCATGAAGTGCGACCTCCAAGGAGAGACAGTACCAGCACGCTTTCGGTTAAAGATCTACGCGCCTGTGTGGTGCATGTGTCCAGGGGCGTTCATAGGGCTCCGGAAAAAAACTTGAAATTTTTCCTTTTTTCCAACCCGTTGGGGCGGGGGCGGACCCCTGTATGGGCGTCCCTGCGTGTCGCCACTGAGGACCAAACAATCTGCATTAAAACGACTATTAATTCCGCAATAAGACGCCCCCTTTTAGATCCTCGTCCGCGACTACATCGCCGAGCTTGAACGCGCCCTAATCTCCCGACTCAATCGTCGTCTCCAATCCAGCAATGTCAACGATTTCCGTCTTCTCGAACGTGTTTGCGACACTTTCTCCCTCGATCGCTCTATCTACGGTGTCCCCCTCGCTCACACATATCGCACGACAGCATACACCGCTCGTACACTTCGGACACGTTCCCCATCACCGAGTTATACACGCCAACCACCGAATGGGGCTTCACCGGCTGATGGGACACGGTTATCCCTCTTTCGATCGAGTCTGTCCGCGGTAGAACTCGAGAGACTCATTGCCGCGTCGTTTGGCGAACTGGCTAGACTTGATCCGAAACTGGGCGCACTCTATTGCGAGGAGAGGTCCCCACAGACGGATAGTGGATCGGTGTCGAGTAGGGATAGTCGGTCGGGATCATTTCGGTCGGCTGGGGAGGCGCCTTTTTCGGTGGATGAATTCGCCAATCTTTTTGAACAGAAGCTTCGTCTCTCTGGAAATGATGACGTTCCGAATGGGGCGAGAACGACTAGTGTGGATGTTCAACCTGTCCCGAACGATGAACAGATCGTGTTCACGTCGGTCAATATGACAAGTACGCCGAAAGAGGGAACTTCACCGAATGGTGCGAGGAGAATGGCGGCGACGAGCATTCCGATTGAACCGAAGGTGATCGTTAATGGGAATGAACGCATACAGAGGAGTGAGGCGAGGGCGAGTCTTCGTGAGCATGTTCCGGCGGATAAAAGGTAAGACGCACTGTATTATCGACTATAGGGGGTGTGGGTCAAAGGTAGGGTTGGTAGGGGGGCAAAATTTGCGCCGATGCCCCATGGGGGACATTTTGTCCCATCTCCGACCACACTTTAAAAAATAGGGCAATTTTAGGGTAAGGGGTAATTTGGGGCAATTTTAGGGTAAGGGGTAATTTGGGGCAATTTTTAAGGTAATGGGTAATTTGGGGCAATTTTTAGGGTAAGGGGTAATTTGGGGTCATTTTTAGGGTACTTGGGGGTAATTTTCAGTGAAAAATTTTATATGGAGGCACTTTTAAAAATTTGCCTTATGGGGGCATTGGGGGTTTGCTCCAAATTACCAACCCTATCAAAGGTCACATGACTGAGAGTCCCGCGATTTTTCGCCCCCTCATTTTCTTTTTTTTGCAGGTTCAGTACCCCGACTCGTACTGCCGCAGGCGCTCCCCGCGACCATACCGACGGTAGTGACAGCTCTGTCGTTCGTCTGCTTATATCCGAAGACACACAGACTACAGAGACAGGCGGTCCCGCTGATTACCTTCACAACACGACCCAGACTGACGGCAGTAGTCCCCCAACACGTCGGGATGACGGGCCTGCTAACGGATCACTCGACCGACCTTCTTCGCCGTTCGCACAACGACAGCATGTGACGGCGTATCATTTTGGCGTTGAATATCTCACGCGACCGATAGATGTGTGTATGTTTGGAGACAGTGGAGACAGACTGGCTGTGTCCGATTCGTGTGGCGGCGTCTATGTGGTCAGACCGAATGGCGAGATCATTCAACAGATATGGACGGATGGTGGGAGTGCGAGTTCGCTTTTCTATAATGCGACCAGGAGGGAACTGCTTGTTAGTATTATGAGGCGCGATCAACATAGGGTTATACAGGTGAGGGAGGTATTGGACGGAGATGTACGGCGGCAGGTTCTTGCTAGGGGTGGTAGTTGGGGGGGGGGATTTGCCCCTCCCCCATGCCACATTGGGGCCACATTTTGCCCGATCGCCGACCACACCTTAAAATGGGTTAATTTTAGGGTAAGGGGTAACTTGGTAGTTTTAGGGCACTAGGGGTAATTGGGGCAATTTTTAGGGTACTTGGGGTAATTTTCACTGAAAAATTTTACCCCTACCAGAAAAAACTTCTTGAGAAAAAAAAGTTAGTTGGTAGATGAGGGGGGCATTTTTAAAAATTTGCCTTATGGGGGGGCAGCCCCAAATTACCAACCCTATTCTTGGAAGGAATTTTTTGTCCGCAATTCGTCATTTTCCGAATAATCCCCTGTGCATTATGTGTTTGAGATTGCACATGAAAATGCAGTCAATAATGTGTATGCAGTGTATGTACTATACACTGCGGCTGTATTACCAAACTTTAGTTCTTCGCGACTTTCCGCTTTTGTCTCCCTCTTTAAGGTCCACGACGGTGCAACCCTTGACCTGACCGCCTCCTATTTCTGCCCGGATCAACCCCTCATCGATATGTCCCGCACGCGTTGGCTTTCATCAACACGCGCGGGCGAACTCTTTGTCCTCTCGGGCGACAATACGCAGAGTGCTATCTGGCGATTGGATTCGGAGGGGAAAGCGTGGCAGTTGATCAAGTTGCAGAAGAAGTCACGCTTTCAATACTGTTCGCTGGTCGAGGATCATCCGACGAAGGGGGTTAATGTCGTTATTACGACTGATGGGGTGGCGGGGGCACTTTTGGTCTTTTATGTGCTCCCCGGGGGGAAACTGCAGGCGGAGTATAATCTCAGCGCGGTGTGGTCGCTGGCGCCGGTTGTGAAATCGCCGGCTTCGGTATGTGGAATAGACAGGGTTTCTAACAGGTTTTAAAAATGAAAATTTAATATTGGTTTAAAAAATATTAAAAAGTATAAAAATTTAATATTGGGCTAAAAAATATAAAAAAGTATAAAAATTGGACGTTGGTCAAAAAATATTAAAAAGTATAAAAATAGGATATTAATCTAAAAAATATTAAAAAAGGTTTTAAAATTTCGGCAGTTTGTAAGTCTAAAAATTTTGTCTTACTGACTTTGTTATTCTCGGGAAATTATCTGTGTGTGAAAAAGTGATTTTGAAAACCATAAATTTATAATTTTTTCGAGTTCAGGATTGTACTTGTTTTCGCTTCGATAATTATCAGATTTAACGGACATTCTGGTCGGAAATTTATGCATGAAATAGACGTATTTATTACAAATACGAGGTTAAAAAAATTCAAGGAAAAAATCTTAAGAAAAGGTCTAAAAATTCTATCTGATTTTTGATGGTCTGAAAATTCAAGAAAAAATCTTAAAAATATCTAATAAAAAATTCTATCTAATTTTTATCCGAACCCTGCACATACACACCAAATTTAACGTCATTCGCCTCGTTCCAGGCCGTCTACGACGAATACGGCAACTTACTCATGGTCGATTACATGACCGGCAAAGTCTGGCTATTCGGCGGTCAACCCTCCAGCACACAAGCCCCTCCAAAATCCGTCGACCGCGCCACAACCCCAACACCACGTGCTCGTAACGAGTCCGGCTCGTCGGGCACAACTCTCGATCGCTCCACTCGCAGTGGTTCATTTATCGGCAGGTCGAAAAAGAAGTATGCGAAAATGCTCGCGTCGGAGATGGGTGTTGCAGACTCGGATGGACGTCTGAGGGTACTGCATGAGATTGGGGCACAATCGGCGATTGGATTGACCACACATCGTGGGTGGTGCTATGTGGCGGCGTTTGCACATAAGCGGGTTGTGGCGTTCAAGTATCTGGAAGTGGCGTGAAGTTGGGGTTCTTGACTGGTGTGGGGACTATTTGTAGGGGGAATGTACTGTACAGAACTTGGTCGGCAAAGGTGTTGTACCCAGAGGTTATGTGGGCATTTGCAAGCACCTTTGGCGCAGAAAACAATGTTGAGAAAGGAAAGTGTACAGCCATTCATTGGGCGTTGTACAGCGCTTCAAAGTTTGGCCTGCAACCCCGCCCCCTCCGGTCCGGAGGGCATGAGACGCCCTTGTGTATAAGATATGAGGGCCAAATCGTACAGTGAGTAGTAATTAAACTGTTGCTTTTTCTTGTGCTTAATTCAAGCGCGTTGATTGGATCTATCACGCACGGTAGAACTGCTTGTACTTTGACCGGTTTTTGCAAAATTTTAGAACCAGTTTTCTCGAGACCGGTTCAACTTACAGTGTATAGGTTGCAGCCATTATTCGGGTGTATTGTACGCTGTAAGTTGAACCGGTTTGAGAAAACTGGTTTTGAAATTTTGCAAAAACCGGTCAACGTACGTGATAGCATACCGTACGCGTTTCGTAAATCGGTTGTCAAGTTTACAGCGGATTCCAACGTAGGTGGGTGGTCTTGTACGTACAGTGTGCAAGCGCCTTGTGATAGATGTTGATGTTGACGGAGATGCACTGCGTGTAGTTTTTTGTTTCTGTGCTTCCTTCTTTTGAGCGCATATCACGTATGCTGACTTTTCTTCTGCGTGTATTTTTATCGATCGGCGCCGGATGTTTGCCGCTCTTTGCCGTCCGACGAGCTTCGCAAGTACAACTTTTATGATCAAGACTGCAGTTATATTTCTGCTTACTTGGTTTGACTCTTGAGCAATAATTGAGTTACTTGTGTACATAATTAATTACAGATTTATGTTAGTGGAGTTACGCAGTTTTACGGAGAGAATATTTTTGCAGAGATTTTCGTCTATTTTCTTTATCTTTTGAGTGTTCTCTAATTAATATGTGCGTCAGATTTGCCGTCTGCTTTTCTGACTGTCCTTGTCGGATGTAGCCTGAACCTTGTGCTGCATTATGTATGTTTGACATGCTAATAGCCATGTGTATAGCTTTTGGCGCAGTCATTTATGTACGTGTTTATTGTCTGCTGGTCTTCCTTCAAGCTAATTCTGCATGTGGTAGGTTTGGTTGGCTTAGGTACGTGATGTATTTATGATTTATGGTTTGTGCATGGTACGCTAATTTATATGGTAAACGAGCGGAATTTTATTGAGAGAGAGAAATGCAGTTCACAGTTCACCGCAGTCAGTCGTAGTGTAATAGTAGTAAACTAGCAGACAACGTAGAACAAGAACGTATAGTATGCGTACACTTTATGAAATGAAGGCCCACGTATAAAGCTAGAGACGTATACAGGATAGCCGAGACTCATTCTGAGAAGACCGTACGCGTACAGCGTGGATATTGTGTCGCAGTAAGGAGCACGAATACACGAACAGCAAGTCACGTAATCGGAAATGTTGATGTGTCACAATTCATTAGCTTTCGGGGAAACTAACCATGAGGACCTTGTTATAAGAATTTATTGTCAATGTTAGCAAGTTAATGTTTCGCGCGAAACAGGCCAATGCACTACGACTGGAAAGAAGTTGGTCACTGGAGAAAAGCATGCAATCAAATTATTGCAATCTACCGTAAGCACACACATAGTGCTCTCGACCGCAGAAGCTAAAACCTTTCGTTTTACGAATTTCCCCGAAGGCTAATCTGGTCACGTCCACTGATAACAATCCAGAACATAAACACTCGACAAAACCTGTCAAATAACAAACCTGTCGCAAGTCTCAAAAATGTCACTAATCGCACCTCCGTTGAATACTTTGCTCCGGCATAGTAGTATGGCGTCGATGGCGCAAGATCCGCGACTCCGTCGATACACGGCGATCCTTGGCTGCTGATTCGTTGTTCGATTATCTGAGAACATGCCGAACATCAAATTGCAGCCTATCACAAGTGCACAACCACCTGCCTTCCGTATGGCGATCGTCGTCATCATTCCGGGCTCGACGAGAATTCCTTCGGCGGATGGAAACACGTCTTCAAACTGGTCATGCACGATCAACGACATGCCGGCGGAAAGAGTCGTCGGCAAATAGTCGTACTGTTCAGCGTTGAGAACGATGTACAAGCCTGAAACCGAACAGGTCGCGTGACCGCTTTCGGCTTCGTTCACAACAGCACCACGTGTGTACCCCTTACCTCGTTGTTCGCCAGCAAGGTACTGTGTGTAGACGGGGTTGTGGTTGAACGAGTAGCAGTTGCCCGAAAGAAGCGAATCCTGCATCTCCTGCGAAATGTCACTGCAAGCAAGAAGCACCGTGTATGCTGCGAATTAGCATTACTCCTCTAGTCGAGCCTACCTCTGCAAGCATTGCACTCCATCGTAGCTACAGAGAATGACCATTCCTTGTTGCTGGTGACCAATTTCTGTGAGCTCGAGGGCATTAAGCGGGCTGAGAAGATACTGAAGCATATCTGCAGCAACTGAGTGTCGCGCTACCGGGTTCAACGTCGCCTAATAATCGGCAAGCGTTTCGGTTATCCGGAAGCGCGGTTACCGGGTCAAATTGTGTGGTATTTTTCGAAATCATCTCAAAAATCTAATTGCTTACCTCTAATTCTTGTATTGATTCGAGTGCAGTAGCGTTATAGTTCTGAAGGCTGTTTGAACTAATCATCGATGACATTGCTATAAAAAACGAAGAATTTCTGTTTCTGAAATAGCCTTGCTATCATCTTCGCTTACACGAGCAGGCTGCCGGTTGGTACGCGAATTGCCACATTAGGTTCGGTCCACACGTCAGGATCGCGTCGCCGGTCGCAAAGTAGCCAGACTTGCATGCCCAGCGGAGCGCTGATCCGACAACCCTTGTCGAACTCGAGTAGTACACGGGGTAACCGCCCGGAAGCTGGAACAAGTTGCACGAACCTAAAAACGGGTAGGAAAAAGGCCTTACCGCAAATTCTGACCCGATTTCAGGAGTTGAACTTCTATATACCATTAGCGCCTGCGATCGAAGGCGTAGTAGTGGTAAGATCCGTTGTCATCATCGTCGTCTTCGTAGTAGGTGTGGTGGAGCTCGTTGTCGTCATTGTCGTCGTCGTCGTCGTCGTGGTAGGTGTGGTGGAGCTCGTTGTCGTCGAGGTGCTGCTAGTGGTTGACGTGGTCGATGTGCTAGTTGAGGTCGAAGTGGATGTCGTGGTAGTAGTACTCGTTGTCGTCGAACCTGGCGTCGGTTCGCAACTCGGAGTTGCGCCACTTATCGACGCCCACGTTGCACTCGCAGTGCAGACAAAATGCGTAGCGTTCGGCAGCGCGCCGACGAGAGTGTAATTGTCGGGACACCAGGCGGTGATCGTTGAGTTGTAGGTCATGTAGATCGGGTCGGAGTAGTTGAACTGTAGATTCGTTGCGTAATTGATCAATGGAGAGCAAGGTGCTGAAAAATCGGATAAATTCTGAACACTTTAAAAACGTGGATTGCATGGGTTGCCGCGGGCTGACTTTGCTGATGACCGGTCGACCGGAACAACGAAAGCGAACAAGTGGACCGAACTATTAGGGGAACCGAAGTCCATCCTTCCAGAATAAAAAAAACTGCCCGAAATTTTACGAAATGTTCGTGAATGTGTTGTAAAACATGTTCTGTAAAATTTTGCGGGACACCCCTGAAATACTCTGGAACAACCTGGAACATTCAGATGTTACGGCTCTGAACATAAGTCACAGTGTAACTAGTATACTCTCGACGTCTGTTTTCCTTTTGTCGGAGGGGGAAGAGGGAGGCAAATGGGGAAGGGCGATACGGACTACGGCGACGATAGGCGAGATTTGACCATAACTATAGTTCTTTTGTTCCGCGCTGCGCCCTCAAGGCAGGATGCAAAAACATCCAAAGCGTTG
>JAQGBB010000232.1:0-22816 GCA_034691745.1 Prismatolaimus dolichurus
GACGGCACGATGATCGTTTTTCGCGACGCGCCGAATGGCACAATCGTGCGGATGTCCTCGAGATGCGGACGAAACGCAGTCACCGGCCGGAGCTGAAAAACCAAAAGACAGTTTCGCGTAAAGCAGACGAACAGGCGGGCGTCAAAGGGACGCGTAAGAAGGCACTAGACTGCATGCTGGCGGCGCAAGTGTTTTGTTACTGCTCTGCCTCTACGCACAACGTGCCTGGTCTGCCTCGGCGACGATGACAACACCCCACGTTGTGCCAATGTACAACTGTGAGTCGTCCTCTTTCTCGAGCAGGCACACGCTTGTGATCTGGCATCGAATAGCTACAACGGCAAAGCGCACGTCAGACGCCAATTGCGCGGGGATTGCGAACAGATCTATCTTACGACTGAGCCGGCCGTCGATGTTCATGCTGCTGATACTTTCCGAGCACGGGACGATCTTCGAGCAGTCGAGACGCGATACTATCACGCGTTCGTTCACATCCCACTGGTAGATGGTGCATCCTAATCGAGTGTACAGAACATGTGTTACCCGTATGCGTGCTACATTGTATATGCATGCACACATATGCACGTGCTTTCGCTGCTTGCTTGCGTGCGTGCGTACTTGCTTACAACTTGAATGCGTATGTACGTGCTTGCTTGCAGCTTGGGCGCGTATACGTACAGTACGTACGCGCTTGCGTGAGTGAGTTCGCACTTGCTTGCAGCTTGCGTACTAGGTACATACCTGCTTTAGTTTGCTTCCGTTGGTGCTGTACGCGCGTATGTAATTGCAACTTGCGCGCGTATACGTACGTGTGATAAGCAGTGAGATTAATAGCTCTGCATGCACTTGTCTTTACCCGGATAGATGTAGGACCAGACATAACGTCCGTTCTCCTGACTCGAAACGAGCTTGTGTACATCAGCATCCTGCTGCTGGCCTGTTGCGTGTGGATCCAGGTAGTGGCTAAGGCTTGCGTCGATGGCGAGCCCGTCTTTCTTAACGTCAAACACTACAATCGAAGCAGCCGCACCGCCTGCCCACACTTGAAAGCGGCGTCTGAAACACACCAAACAACACACTCCATCAACGTATCGTACGTGCGTGTCACACACTTCGCCTCTCCTATACCGATTGTCCTGCACCGAGACGGCCGTAATGCAGTGAATATCGCCGCCGGTAGACTTGAGCGCACCGACAACGTTCGACTCCGCCTGCAACGGATCGTCACTCTGCGTCGTTCGCTTGCAGAGTAGAAGCACGCCGGGCGTGCCGACGGCAACAACGACGCGATGCAATCGTGCGAGGTGAACAATTTCGGAAACACGAATCGACAGTTGCTGCTCGGTCTTCGCACTCGCCACATTGAGCAGATGCGGTGCGAGCGAGAAGTGATAAAGCTCAACGTACAGCTTCGCACTACAAAGCAACAGCGAGGAGGATAAGCCAAGTACACAGAGAACATCCCGGAACGTCGACGCACTGACCAGTAGACCCGTATAAGTCCCGTCAGTTCGCCAAGCCAGACCGTTTCGTCGACTAGACAGACCGCAGTAATAAACGAATCGTCGTTCACCGTCAAGCTCTCAAAAAGAAGGCACCAGTTTACTACGTCTACCCATATCGTAGTCTATAGATTGGCGCTCCTCGCGTGAGTGGCTCAGCGACTGACCTTATAGTCAAGCCAGCCCGTACCACCACAGGATAGAATGGAAATCTGACCATCAGCCCTGCTCAACCACACCTCGCCCTCGAAGCAGCATGACTGAAGATCTCCGTCGGAACCAAAGCCTTCCACTACAGCAGCATCAAAAAGACTAGTGTAAGCGCACCACCACTGGTGGGAGGGAAGGGCCGCCTGTGTGAGTGTAAGAAAGTGCGCGGTCTTCATTCACATAAGCGTGCAGTCAATACCAAAAGAGGTAATACATGCTGTAGTGACCACCAAGCATTCCGATAGGGCACCCTCAGGCTGGATACCCCCTAAGCCCGAGCCGTCAGAGGGTCCAACGTTGAAGTGTCGAAGGGTGGCCAAAAAAGGGAGGGGTCAAAAGAGCGAGAGCTGTTTTTTATTCAAAAATTCTACTGTTCTAAACCAGATGGAAAACTTTTCTTCGTCTCACACTGCTTTACTTGAAGCCGCTTCTTTTTAAACGGTTCTCAAATGCACCTGCGTCAAGTTAGGTATACGACATTTGTTTCAAATTCTTTGAAAACTTTATCAAACAGCTTCCATCTTTAGAGCTCATCGAGAGGAGCTTAAATGTAGTCTGTTTTTCGCTCTTCTATGCTCCTGCGTTGAGTTATAAGTTTCAAGTTTTATTTTTTCAAATCGCAGGATGCCTTTTTCGGCCTGTCGACGCTATTCCCCCCTAGCCGCCGACAGTCGGAAGGACTGGTGCCCACGTGCACAATCGTTACCTACCCGCGAAAGCCTCGGCTGCGATGACAGCCGCATCAGAGTCGTTGAGAGCGGCGACGTCGAGCAAGTGCGCAAACTCGGGCGCGTTTGAAACGGAGACAATCTGCGACGCAGACGGCCGATCAGCTGGCTGGTGCGACCAGCAGACGATCATCAAGTCGAGAATGTTGCTCGGATACAACATGTCCTATGTAAGATGGAGACTTGCTAATTACGTACATCCAACGGCTGTGAAGTAAGCTGTTAAAACTGGTGGACAGACACGGCATACCTTTGCGGTTAGCGGCGGCCGTCCACCCTCGAGAATGAACTCCTTCACCTGCTCCTGCCCCTCGTAGGGCAGCTTGAGCGTGAGAAGTTCGTAGATGAACATGCCAAACGAAAAGCAGTCCACCTATTGCCAGCAGATTCTCAAGTCAACATCACGATTCGCATGTTGGAGATCGGTCGACGCGTACCTTTTCCGTATATTCCTCCTCGCCATTATAGCGCATTATCTCGGGAGCCATATAGCCTTCGGTGCCTCCAAAGCCCTTTGTTCCACCGACTGGCAAAATTGCCCGACTAATGCCGTAATCGCCGAGCTTCATCTGCAAGTTCAAGAGTTTAATTGCAAGAACCACACATTGTGGGGCTCAATATCTCGTGCAACTTTCGTGTACAACGGCTGACAGAATTTTTTGTTTGCGACGAATTCGCAGCCTGCGGTCGAATGAAGCCAATGTATACCCACAGTCCGCGCAACAGTATGTGCATACAATCGTGCGTACAGTACGTACAGATACGTATACGTGCTGTAGAGACATAGTGCACGATTCACGTACAATACGCGCTACATACTTACATCAACAACGGTAAGATGACTGAACGGAGGCGGAAACTGCCAAACAAGAATATTCTCCGACTTCAAATCTCTTAAAACAAATTCGGGAACATAGTAAACCGTGTGACATATCCAAACGCATACAGAAAGCGAGTACGAACCTGTAAATGATGTGCTGCTGGTGCAGATATTCGACTGCCTTCGCAATCTACAAAGTGGAGCATCATGTGAACGTGCCGCGCGCAAACTAACACTGCATGTGTTGGCACGTGTACGCAACTGTCAAGCAGAAGTGACCAAGTCAATCAATCTGTTAAAAGATATGTGCGTACAATACGTATGTAATACACGTACGTAGTGTACCTGTAATGTGGCTTCTTGGATAACCGTCAGATGGACTCGTGCTCCACTTCTGCGATAGTTTTGCAGAATGTGGTTTAGCGAGCCCTGAGGCGCAAGCGCGATCACGAGCGCGAGTGGACGCGGACAGACGCCGAGCAACGCGACGATGTTTGGGTGCCGCAGCGACGTCAGCACACTGAGCTCTTGCCGTGCCGTGCAGTAGGCGCGCGTTGCGTACTGGCTCGGATCGCGCTGCCACTTCGCCCACGCCGCCTATCAAGCACGACGATGGGCGATGATCGCTTATGACGCACAAATGTATTACCTACTTATCATGCATGCATGGAAGACGCTGGACAGGGACTGCACCTACCTTGTATGCAGTAGCTGCTGAAGGTCGTGCTCCAAACCCCGGATCAACGGGCTGGAGCATCTTCATGGCCACATCCACAAAGTGAGAGCTGCCCTGCAAGCCAATAACAGCAATGTTTCGCAAACGGAGGCAAAGAGCACGACCTCAGCCCAGAGCACACGAAAATGGCTGCCTATTGTAATGCATACGTACACGAAACTTGACAGACGCCTTGAAGACGAAACCAAACGCGCCGCGCCCTAACATCTTCCCTCGCTTAACCTGCTCCGGAAGAATGCAGTAGCGCTCTTCCAAATCAACGAACACCTGCAGCAAATGAGCACGCACAATCAATGCCACAAAATACGTTACCCCGCAAGCTAAAGCAATCGATCGACCTGTCGCTAGTACGCAACAAGTGAGGTCTTGATTACCGTATCTGGAGCAATCGTTTGTAAGGAGAGAAGACCATGCACCGGGCACTTTGGCTGCGCGGCGAAGTGAGCAGCAAGGATGCAATCTTCAATCGTAAAGCTATACACCGCAGTGCTGGCGCTCGATGTCTGGACACTGCCCCCAGGAGTTGAAGCTTCATCGCCCGACGATGTTTTGACACTGCGTGGAGTCAAGCCAAACAAGAACACTACAGACGTGTTGTGCGCGCGGCAGAAATACACTCACTTGAGCGCACCGGCCTCCTCATTGGACGCCGTGAGGCCGCTGTCAGCCGACGCGTCGCTCACTCTACGCTGCTGTGGCTGGTGAATGCCATCGGCGGGAGTGGAAAGCGGCGCGTTGGTACGATGAAACTGTGCGTGCTCGCCGTCTCCGCCTGGCAGCGTGATGATCGTCCAGCTGTTCTCGATCTGCTTCTCGTACTCGCAGCGGGCGTTGAAGAGGAGCAAGCAGTGCGGACACGGCACGAGTCGAGTTACGAGAAACTTGCCTTCGCTCGTGTGCACGAAACGTGTGCCCAGCGAGGGGTACCAGTCTTCGAGCAGGGTATCGATAATGTCGACAGTGAGAGCAAGCAGGCGTGTCATCGCGTGGGCGTCCACCTCGAGCACGACGATTTTAGCGCTTCCGTCTGCTGTGTTTTGGAAGCGAGTTATCAGCGTGGCCGCCGGAATGAACAGCTCCTGCACAATGTTACACAACGTTGTGAAGAAACGTAGAACGAGGCGTATTCTGCACACGCAGTAAGCAGCAGGCACTATGCGCACCATGATGGCAACGTGTTCAGCGTTGAGCATGATCCAGTTGCCGTCTAGCTGGTATCGGTATCGAACGTCTTTGTAGTTGACGTCGCGAATGTGCGCGAGAGGCAGAAACTCTTTCAGCGAAAACAACGTGTATCCCAGGTACTGAATTTCCAATCCTAAGCAGCACATTCGACAATGTACGTTTGTGTACATGTACGTACAGTACGTAGGCTATCCTTTGACAACAAGCTGCACACACGTTGTAGATACATCTACAATGCACGGAGGTTTATATGTACAATACGTATGCATACAGCTACTAACAAAAGTGAATTGTACACAGTATCGCACTGTCTAATGGCAGGCAATCAATAGCTGTCAGCTTGGATACGAATGAAGCAACTTGCGCGTAGAGCAGAGTAGCAGCAGCAAGGCTCATACCGGTCTGCCAAAGAAGCCACTCGAACTTTCCGTCGAGAAATCTCAAAATGTTTCGGTCGCCAATAAAGCTCTCGTCCGGAACGATTTCCGCCGCAGCTACGCCCCCACCGCTATCAATGTCACCAGATGTGGCGACGAACTTTTGTTGCCCACTCGAAATGCGGAAGTACTGGGCGAGGATCTGCGTAATGTGCTCGTCGCCCAGCAGCCGTGTGATGAGCCGTGACCAGAAGCCGGAAGGAAAGTACGACATGAGATACAGGCGTCGAATAGACGACTCGTCTTTCTGTTTAAAGTTCGCGTAGAACTCGGCGTCAAGCTCCGCTGGCGACTTGTGGGGTCGATTCAACGTAAAAATAGGTGTGATCGTCGGCGGCTTCTCGTGCGGCGAGAACTCTGGAACACGTCCGCTCATATTGAGCGTACCAATGTCAATCGATGCCTGCTTCATGAGCAAGTAGTGGTCGGTCTCCAGCGGTGAATTTACGGCCGACGCCGCAGTGCTACTGCTGCTGCCAGCAGCAGGAGACTGGATTAGTTGACCCGGGATCCTTGCAGCTCCTTTCCATTTAATTGACAGCTGAAACACGTCGCCAATAAGTCTAGCAGTGAGTTCGTGCAATTGCAGCAGACCGTAACGTATACGTACAACATACAACATGTTACGTTGGAGTATGTATATGGCAGAGGAGGTTTGCAACTGCTGGCATACCCTAACTTCAGAGTCAGGATAGCCGCCTCGAAGCTGGTACTCGTCGGGCAACAGCGACGGTATGAGTAATGTTCGATTGTCCCACGTGAGCGCAACTTCAAACTTCTGCAGCAAGTTGAGAATGTAGACACGAATATGCGTCGGACTAAAGCGCGACGACTTGAAAAGGATCTTAAGATCATCGCTCTTCATCACACCTGCAAGCCACAAATGCAAAATATAAGCAAGCACTCGATCGACTCACTCCAATCAGCCGACGACGTTTACTGCCACGCAACTGGCTTACCGTTCTTCGCGAACGGATTTATTTCTCGAATTGTGACAACGTGCGCAAGAATGTCGCAAAGCCACTGCGCTACAAAGCAAAGCAGACGACAATAGAGCACAGTTCCTAGCCACCACGTATGACCGCGCGGACAAACACGCGTAGATGCCTAGTATGCACGTACTGTACGTAACAGAATCCAGCTCATACGACCGCTAATAGCGATCGATCTGCTCCTGCTTGTGTTACATTACAGCACGTACTATAAATATTTTCTCCACATGGCTCCCTTTTTCACATGTCTGGAAGACTTGCGTTCCAGCGCGCAACATGGTATGAAATCCCAAATGAACCCCGCCTGGACCGAACAGCTTTAGGCACTTTACAGAACGATCAGAAAGTCAATTTTTAGCCATCCATCAGTTTTTTGCTCGCCCTCCTATGTTGAAGAAAAAGCGAAAAGGGAGCCATGTGGAGAAAGAGTTTAAACTGCACTTACGATCAAGAAAATACAAGTCCTTCAATGTTGCATCGTCGTAGTGCAGAAGAACGCCTGTAACATACGCGCGCATACTCAAACGCATCAGTACGCACCAATAAGTACACTCAAATGCTAATAGAGCTGACCGTTTTCATGCAGAAACGCCGTCGCCTGATTCAGTTCTGCGTTGTCGCGAAACTTCGTGTTGAACTTCTGCTGCATCTGCTCCTGCACCATCGACCTGCATTTACGTGCACAAAATGCACATCTTCTAGTAGTGCGTATGCACAGATTACATTTTGACGTATTCATACATTGTCAATACAGGCGTGTACGTTCTACACTGATTGCAGGCACTAGACCTACTCGTTGAGCTGCATCTACACTCCTTTTCACAGAGTACATAGAAAGTAGCCACAGTACCTGTATTGATCTGCAGTGAGAACGGGATCTTTGCCTTGCTCTTTGCGAATATATGCCAAATAGGCAACAACGTCTTCAAGCGCAAGGTACGACGCTGGCACTTTCTGATCGAGCAGCTTTTCCTTCGTCCCTAAATTGTCAAGCACGTTCAGTACTATATACGTACATTATAGGTACTGTACATGTACCCTTCTCCCGGTGCCAGTGCGGCCAAGCGCCGTGGCTGGGAGAGATCTTACGCCTCGAAAGGGAAGTATGGGAGGGAATCAAACAACAAAACTGTACAGTACGGAGAACGCTAATCGTGTTCCATTTCGCACTGTCCAGGGCGCAGCTAAAGAGGGCTTTTGGGGCTATAGCCCCCAGAGCTCTGAGAAAAAAGAGAAAAAATTAGACAAAAATTCGACGAAAATCATCAAATTTCGCGTCTTGCTTCGCTTAGCGTCAAATATATACAATTTTGTCAAACTTTTATACAGGTTTTTGCCGACTTTTTTCCGAAACGGTGCTACATGGTAGAGCTCGACGCGGGGAGTTCAAATCTACCATCCGTTATGGGCTCCTACGTTTCTCACAGAGTTATAAGGCCTCAAAAAATTTAGCCCCTAGACGAAAAACCTAGCTCTGCCCATGCTATCCGTTTCTAATTTACTCGTACCTGGACTACGCAATTCGTAAGCCGTATTGTATATGAGATTACATAGAACACGAATGTTAAAACGCGTTTTGCACGAGACGATAATTGAATCAACGACCTGCAATATGAAAAGAGAGCAACGCGTTCAAGTTTGAAGAGAGAATAGAGTTTGAAGCAATGCACCTTGGGCAAACCGCGTTTGTCAGCATCGGGAACTGAGATGAACCTTTCTTTGATCAGTCGTTGCAAGTCCTCGACAAACGATTGGGGAAATTTCTTTTCGTTGCTAAGCACTTCGTCGAAATGCGTCCCGACGATGATCACTGGGGAATTTGGGGCGCGCGCCTGCACATGACCAAGCGTTAATGCCTACTCTATACAGTATGGAGGTGAACTTGTCTCTAAATGGATGCCTCCTTCATACCGTACCTGAATATTGACCAGCCACTGCATAATTTCACTGACGCCCGCTTCGCCGTCGGTAACCTTCCAGACGACTAGATAGAGGGAGCGCCTCGAGAGAAAGTACTGATGCGTCGCGTAGTACTCACGCTGCACATTAAAAGCCAAATAGGTATAAGCAAAAGGAGAAAGGTGCTTTCTTTCCACTCTGTACAGTACGTACCTGACCGCCAAAATCCCACGTCCTGAAGGTAACCTGGCCGTAGAAGACGACCCCCTTGACCTTCTTCGGTTCGTATGTCCAGTCGCCGACGTCAACACCAACTGTCGATATGTTTGTGCCTTTTGCAGTCTTTCGATTTACGTCCTTCGCTCCCATTCGCTTCGCCCAGCCCTAATCAAAATGAACATGTGCGGTGAAAATGGCGCAACGCCAGTCTCTCATTAATTGCACAGTTCACATGATAAAAACACGCAAAGCATGTTTTATTCTACACATGCACGTACAGTACGTGTCGCTCTAGTACATATTAGATAAACGCGTTTTATTAAAACGCACTTCCGGTGGTGCTTTCTTCGATCCCGTTCCTTCCAGCCGCAGTCTAGAGTAGTAGAACAACGCATGTGTGCGTCGCCAGTGGACGAGCGTAAAACAAATCTTCTAGGGCCTTTGAAACTTACTGTTCTAGCAAAGACGTCTTGCCAATGCCTTGCACGCCAACAATCATCAGCTTGAGTCGCGTGTAGGTTTTAGCGTCCTCGAGGACCGATTTGAGATAGCCAATAATGTCGAGCGTCTTGCACTTGCGCGTCTCGACCATCGTCTTAAGCGGGTCAGTAAGATTGCAGCCAGCAAGATTGAGATTCCAGAGCTTGGTCAGGAGGCCGAGCTCTGGCGGTAGGGTCGCAATAGCCACGTTATTGGCAAGGTTGAGCACAGAGAGGCAGCTCAAGTCGGCCACACTCGTCGGCACCATGGCGATGCGATTGTTCGACACGTCGAGCATACTGAGCAACGGAAAGATAACCTTACTCCTTGTCGGCGTTCCCGACGCGCTCGGTGGTGTCGCTTCAACGCCTCTCATCGTCGAGTCGCTCGCTGACGCCGATAACTGCAGTTCACTGCTCACGCTCGCACGTGAAGAGCGTCCGGAGCGACTCGGCCGGCCGCCGCTACCAGACGATGCCGCAGGCGCAAACACTTCGAGGAGCTGAAGCTGAATCGACGTTAGCTCATTGCCGGCAAGCACAAGAGTGCGAAGGTTATCCAGGCGTGCGTGGCGCCTATGCACGCACGCATAACTTGACGGCGACGACGCGTCTGGCAATCGAGCCACACTACGTGAACGCGCATTCCGATGAACTGATGTAGATCTCTTGTCTGCACGCAGTAGTAATATGCGTTTGCATCAACATCTATTTCCATGTATGCGTACAATACGTCTGTACATATGCATACGTACTGAAAAGCGGACTCGATGGTCTTGCCCGCTTTTGTACATCGGGCTCACCGCCGGCGCCAGCCAGTTGGCAGTAGCACTCGCCGAGGCCGGCGTATCGTGGCTCTTGGAACCACACCTTAACCTTGTTGTTTGACAGATCGAGATGCTTCAGCTTCACCGGGTAAAGGTTAATAGGGCCCAGATCGACGATGTTATTGTAAGAAAGGATAAGACGCCCAAGTGACGGTGCCAGGCACGCGATACCGTCGGGCATCGCTTCGAACTGATTGTGTGAGAGGTTGAGCGATGTGAGCGCCGACAGAAAGCCTTGCCGAGATGCCGCTGCAGCACCTCCCGATGCTGCTGGCGCAGACGCGCCCTGCGACAAATTCACTGGCTCATCGTCTATGCCGTACGCCTGGCTAAGCTCGAGCGATCGCTGCCACAGGTTGTGCCTCCGTAGCTCCTGAAAACTGATATTCTCCTCGGCCTTCAAGTAGCGCAACTCGGTGAGACTGCCATCGCTATCGGAGCCCTCCTCAGTGGTTGTCGTACGCGTTGTGGCGGCACCAGCTTCACTCGCGGACTGAACAGAGAGAGACGGACTCGCTCGCTTCGCCCTCGAGGCCCGCATCGCAGATGCGCTCAGCGCGCCTGGCGAAAGCGTAACGTCCTCACAGTTGACGACGTGAATGGCAGCTGCCTGTGCTGCGTCCCATTCGATTGCTGCCGCGTCGGCGCTACCACCGGCGCCGGTCGATCGTGGCCGAAATGCGTCGCGCGTCACCGGCAAACCCTCTAACAAGTTCGATGCAAGGTTGAGATCTTTTAGTTTTGGCGCCCACCACATCTTGGCTGGTAGCGCGGCAAGCTTATTGTTTGAAACGTCAAGTGCAACGAGATTCGGCAGCTCAAACAGCACTTCTGGAAGCCCGTCCAACCGATTATTCTTTAACGAGAAACAGAAGCACAGGTTGCGTTAACGGTGGATGCCGACGCCACTTAAACACTGAGACGCCTGCCTGCCTTACCTGCAAGTGAATCTCTTCGAGAGAAGGTGCAGTCCAGGCGGCGCTCGTCGGCAGCACCTCGAGCTTATTCTGGGCCGCATTGAGGATGCGCAAGGAGACCATCTGAAAGATGCAGATGGGCAACTGACGCAGCTCGTTCTTGGATATATCGAAGCGAGTAATCGCCGACGTGTAGACGCCAAGCTGCGCGCCAGCTTTCAGCTTCGGATTGAGATGAGCGCATGCGGCTACAAGCCACTTTTCGCGCAACGACGGCAAGCCAAGGTTGTGCCAGTTGAGCATAATCGCCGTCGTCGGGTGCAACGAGCTTGGAATCACGCCAACCTTGCCAGCGGCGCGGCTGAAGAAATTCTGCTGCAAATCGAGCTCAACCGCTTTCTTGTTCACACGAAATTCCGGATCTATAAAACATCGTCAAGATGTCACTGTGTGTCAACTGTGCGGAGGTGTCTATTTATGTATAGGTGACACTACAACCTATTTGACGTCCTATCCGATGGGCTTATCTGTGGCTGCATGTGCAGTTTGCATGCTGCGCCGTTACCTCCAAAAACAGAGGCGACAAGAAACCGACAAACGAGGGTTTCAAGTTCGAGTCGTAAGCACACTCCGAGGGCCTTGTGCTCGAGATCTAGCGCGCCCTTGTCGAGCATGTAGTTTGCAAGTTCGACGTCTGCGTTCTTGCACGCCTCGGCGAGCGCGTTCGAGCCAATAACGGGAATCTTGTCGTTTTCGAGTCTCCGCAGTTCATCATCCGTGAGAACGATGGAGAGGTTGAGGTCGGCGCCATGCTCGATGAGCAGACGCGCGACGTCAGAATGTTTGAGAATGACGGCTTCGTGGAGCGCACTGCGGCCTCGTGCTGAGTAGAGATCGAGGCAAACAGGCTTGATCATTTTTCGCGACGACCTTGCACCTCCGGCAATGCTGGTCGCGCCCATTTGGAGCACAGTTAGCGGCGACCTCGACGCGTTCGTCTGCTCGCCACTAGCATCTGATGCATTCGGCGATAGAACAACCGGTGGATGCGCTTCAACCTCGTAGTCAAGAAGAAACTTTACGCTCCGAGCGTGGCCTGCCAGTACGGCCAGATAGAGCGGCTGCAACAATAACACATTCCTCTCCATACCTATAACCAACCTTTACCTATGCCTACACACACCATGCGCACTGCACTGCCTACAACTTACACTACTGCATTTTATGTTCTATGAGCAAATCCTATATACATCTACGTGTACACTACATCATGCTGCATTGCACTACGTAGTGTACGTGTATACTGCACATAGAGTACTTACTGTTTGCGCGTCAATATCGACTGCGTTCACATCGAATGGCAGGGAATACCTAGAGAAGAAACACGTACAAGCTTAGCTCAAAAATACATGTAGGCGCTTTGCTGCAGCATATCGTACTCCCAGCGGCCAGTAGGATCGACGAATGTCTGCATCGTGCGCTTCGGGTATGAAAAAGTTAGCAGCAACTTCATCATTGGAACGTTGCCTGTTCGCGCCGCCGCATGTATTGGCATCCAGCCCTCGACGGTCGCCGTTTGCACAAGCAGTGGGTCGACCTCCTAGCCGCCACAAAAGAACCGTTCAAATGCAACCAATGCGCCGCACACAACTCTCCAATCACAACTAGCACGGCCCCAGCTATCGTGTACAGGACATACCTTCAAGAGAAGCTCGACAATTTCTTTGTAACCTGCCAGCGTGGCTACGTAGAGTGGCGAATAGCGAGTGACCGGATGGACTCTTGCGATTGCACCGTAGCGCAGCAGCAGTCGAACCATTTCCCGTTGACCGCGTTCGCAAGCCCTAACGTTGTGCTAGCAGCGTATTCACAGCGCAACGCACAACCTTGCTGCAGTTCTACCTATAGAGCGGTGTGTACTGCTCGGACGGCATCGCGTTCACAATGTCATTAACGTCGCGTCCAACAGCCTTCAGAATCTCTTCAGCTTTGCGAACATCGCCCGAGCAACATGCGCGCTCAAGGCCTATAAAGGAGCACAAAGACGATTGTTATGTGCCAACCGGAAAAACTGCGCACAATAAATTTCTATACGCACTGTACAGTACAGCGTACACAGTACTAGGGAAGTGGGGAAAGCGAAAAAATGTGCTAAAAAAGCATCTCCTGGTTAGCAATCTTGGTAATTTATAGTCGACAAAAACTATTTTTGGAGCAAACAATTTTGTCGAAAAAATGCGGTTTTTTGCCCAAAAATTCGAATTTTCCAAGAAAAATGTCGATTTTTTTCCCAAAATTTTTTTGTCTACTTCAAAAATTTTGCTTGGGGGATAATCCTGATTATCCCCACCACATAGTACACGCATGCTAGACTTCGCTTGACCGCTTTGTAATCGCAGGATGTGAGAAGCTTACACGATGGGCATTATGAAGATAACACGTAACGCATAAAGAATTCAAATCTACGTGCGTCGGCTTATTGAGAACAGCGCAGAACGTACATACCCGACTGCGCCTGCTGCAACCTCTGCTCTCGCTCTTCTACAAGTTCACAGAATCAGCGTTAATTGCCGAGTTCCAGTCAACAGAAAACGATAGACCAACGCAAACATACGCAAATATTCCACCATGTAGTCGTATACGGGCTTATGTCCGGCGCGTTGTGCAAGCTCTAGTGCCGTGTTCGCATTAGCATCTAGAGCGTAGAGATCAGCGCCTGCTTCCACTAGCAGACGCACCGCTTGCAGATTTCCCTCGGCGGCAGCGACGTGAAGCGGCGTCTGCAAACGGAAAAGTCGCCGAATTGCCGCCAACAACATTCGATGACGACCATGCACGAGCAACACGTATTCAGATGTACTGAACTGAAGGCTATGCATGTCGTCCTAGCTGCCAACAGACAGCTTGCTCAGCTGCAGGTGCCCAAACAATGCGGAAAAACACGCATCTGACAACAACTGCGAAAAGCACACGTGTATGACTTGCCGTGTCCTCAAATATTTGCGGGTGAAAAGGTGCACATCCTCCACACAAGCAAGCATGTAATGAGTAGACCTAGTTACTGACGTACTTTCGTTTGCGCGTTGAACATATTAACATCGGCTAAAACAAAAGACTTGCTTTCCGCCAAACAACTTCAACGCAATTAAGGAACTACGTGAACAAACCTCCGGCGCTGATTAGAAGACGCAAACAATGTTCGCTATACGCTTTCACTGCCGCATGAACAGGGCTCTGGCCCGAACTGTCGAGGGTGCTCAATTGTTCACGCAGCTCGCCCGCAAGCAAATCCGACAATAATTCCGCATTGCCATATGCCGCAGCTTGATGAAGCAGATGTTCCTCAGCTGGACTCTTGAGCATTTCTAGTTCCTAGTCAGCGAGAACGGTGAACAGTATACCGTTTGTTTCAACTAACCTAGTGTGTGAACAGTCTCCGGTCTCCATTCGATACAATAATTACTTTGAAACCACATACTCTGCTAACCGTAATATTTATCTACCTGTATTTCGTTATGATGCTTACATCCTGAATGTACTACCGCAAAGCTTTAGGTTTCCATTGAAGAAATTGTAAAGCAGAATTTGCTTTTTTATCAGATCGACTAGAGGGCTTCATACGTACATGTCTATCCCATTGTTAGAATTTTGTGCTCAATTGCTTGTTTCGCAAATCTGTTATCGATGTCGATTGATTGAAACCGCGCAATCACCTGTAATTTAGTACGGAGAGTATCACAATCTCGTAAGACGGTATCTTGCTGTCGATAGTGCGCGTACATCTCTACCATTTCTTCGCCATTTTTCTGTCGTCAATATTCAGCGTTCTTTGAGAACCATTGACATCAAATTACATTCAATATGGCGATTTTGAGATTGTGATACTCTCTGTACCGTAATCACCTGCCATTGCTTAAGAATTTATAAGAATTTAGCGAATTCAGGCCAGTAAAACATGGGCGCAGCGATGTTGTGCAGTCAATAGAGTGTGTGTAAAATGTATGTCAGTTCTTATAGCAATGACTGGCCGAAAAAATGTTGCAGGTGGTTTGAAAAGCAGCAGCGCCTATTGCAACCTCATGATATCCTACTGGTACCGCAAGCGCATAATACTGTGTATGCCTCTAATCGCCTGTGTTTTTCTAAATTTAATGTTACTACACTTGCGCTAAAAGTGTGTTCTTCCGCTTCTCCTCTTGTACATGGACATAAGAACCAGGCTAACCACTTCACCTCGGCTCCCTGTCATCAATCAAGACCAGACCGCCCTTCAAAAGGTGTCGTCAAAAAGTTGCAGCACGCGGCAAAGTACAAGTTTCAAAAGATTGATCTTTGCCACGAGTTCGAGAGTTCGACAAGTGCGGTGAGGCTGAAGCTACGATGTAGGACATGGATGCACGAATTTTTGGTCCACTACACCTTTCACGCATGTCAGCATTGGACGTGCCCGCCTCGTTCAGTATCAAATTTGTTGCAAGTAAACTGGTGAAGCGAAAAGTAAGTTGTTTGCCATATAGAAAAAGCAAAGACAGCAAATAATACGAGCGCTGTGAAAGATCTGGAATACATCGGAACATCTAACTTTCAATTTTCCTCACCCCTAACTTTCCATTTTGACGATGAAAAAGAAAGCAGTGTGAAGCACGAGAAGAAGTCCTTGGGGTGATACACAATTTACGTAAACGGGTACGGGGGGAGGGGTTCGGGCCAATGTTTACGACATGTGTAAAAGATAGTATATACCTAACACATAAATTTGTTTACGAAGGGGGAAGGGGGTCGAAAAATTTAAATTTTTCGTTTACGTAAATTGTGTATCGCTCCCTTGACAATAACTTGTTATCTAACCAGTGCATACTTACACTGATAACCCGCGTCACGTGACGAAAATAAATTCGATGGCAATTTGGTGCACTAAAAGATGAGTTTCTGGTGCACTCAAAAAGTAGTTTCTGGTGCACTAAACAAAATTCCCCTCTGCAGCGCCTTCTGACGCCTTCGTCACAACTTGTCAAGATACGCAGATACGAATCTAAGCGACACTGCCGAACTACACTAGGCTTTGCTTTGCAACTTTCCGTCCTTGTACAGGGGCAGCAGCGCCTTCAGCCCTTGTCGCTGACAATCCTAAAATGAGAATAACTGATGACAATCTTACAGCGCTTCGTAAAACATCTTTCAGGTAAGTGTCCACAGCAGACCCACCTGGATCGTTTCCATGTGCTGCCAGAAACAGTCGAATGCTATATCGCGTTGGTAGAGCCCTTTGCAGAACGTCGAGCACTCGCCGGCGCCTCGTTCAGTGCAGCAGTCGGAATTGTCGTTTCCGTTGGACGCACACGCTACCATGATACGGCCATCGTCCTCGTTGCAGATGCCCTTAGTCGTGGCCTCAATCGTCTATAGCTCAGCATTCGCAAATATAAAGCAACATTGCCCAGATTTCATGAGAGCGCTCCAAGTCTTTTCTGGAGCGCTTCTCTGACGGCCCAATTAGAAATAGCAATCACCTCGGATCTGCTGACGTTGTAGCGACACAGGTACATGCATTGAGGCTTGATCTTATTCTCGCGACAGCAGTTCGACAAGCGCTGACTCGCTTCTTCGTCGTTCGCGAACTGAACTTGCCCGTTCTCTGAAATAGCTATTTGGTGTATAGAAGCAGCGTTCACCGGCTATGTCATCTGTTGTAACCACAGCTGTGGGATGTATCATTCTGGATCTGCGCCATTCGTCTTCATTTATTGGTGATTTCAGCAAACTCGCTGAGCTTTTATACAGGGTTCATAGCGTTTCGCAGTCAGCGAAATATGCGACTTTATGCGACCTTTTTATGCGACTTTTTAGTACAATATGCGACCAACAAATGCGCCATTTTCCTTGCTGTTGGTGCATCAAATTTTCAAAAAACTATCCATATAATTCAACAAGTAGGTTGAATAAGCGCCGAGCGAAGCGAGGCGCGAAATTTTTTGCTATTTTCAGCACTCAAAGCAGCATTTTCTGTTTTTTGAAAAATGTTTCCTTTTGGTCGGTGGTGCAAAGAGTGAAATATGCGACTTTTTCGCCAGTCCGGCTCAAAGTATGCGACTATATGCGATTTTATGCGACCGACTTTGAAATATGCGATTTTATGCGCCGCTATAAACTTGGTTATACCGATGACGCTGCGGGTTCACTTCACCAGACTCTCTCTCGGAAGGCAGAGTTACCTTCGCGAGCGACACACTGTCCACAGCTGGCCGGGCACAGATGCTTCAACCAGACGCATGAATGTTTGTTCGACGCACAGAATGGTCGTCGATCGTAGCAGTCCTCGCCTTCTGCGTTGACGGCGATTGGCGACAGATAAACGACCGCAATTAAAGGCAACAAGTTCCACTTGGGCGAACCCGGTGAGAAGCGTCCAATGTTTTTGAACATCGCCGAATAGTTGCAATGATACTGCGCAAAACTCCTGCCGCCAACGTCGTCCGTCAGTGTCAGCCGCAGATAACGTAATTCCACTCTCATTACGACGATACTACACCGATGACCGAGATTGAGCAGACACTGTCTGGAATTACAGAAAGACTGTCACTGGTGCCCCAGAAATCGCCAAGTGTAGTGTCATTGCAAGGCGAGCCTCATTTGAACTTCGGGCATAGACATGGAGAAACGGGACAACCATATATGATGTCATAATCTGGAAAACGGGTGGGTTTGTTTGACGTCGAAAACGTTCTCTCTTACTTGCGTTCGTACATACTTCTTTACTTTCATACGTGGTGCATACGTGCTTCTTTGCTTGTGTACGCGCTTTGCTGCTTGCTTGTGTGCGTACGTACTTCTTTGGTTGTGTACCTATTTACTTGCTTACGCACGTACTACTTTGCTTGTGTGCGTATTTCTTTGTCTGTATACGTACTTCCTTGCCTGCGTACGTACTTCTTTAATAGCATACGCATTTGCTTGCCCAATTGATATCACGCCTATACTTTGTTACTTGCTTGCTTAGCGTACGTACTTCTTTGCTTCTGCAACCGCTTCCTTGCTTGCGGGCGTGCGTACTTATTTGCTTGTGTATGTGCGTGCATATTTGTTTAGGTACTCTCGTACAATCTCAGTTTGCTAAGTCATTCAAGGTGTTGGGTCTGATATAAGCTAAGCATAGCACTGCACGTCCTCCAAACATTCACAAGCTTCGTTAATCCAACAAAAACACGTGATACGTAAACAGCAAACGAACGAACGCAAAATGTGGATAGAGGGACTGTGCAAAGTGCAAACAAGCAGGCACGGACGTACAAAGCAAAGCAAGGTAGTCAGTCAAACCGATAAAACTATTATGTTCTCTCCAAAAGTATCTATCACAATCGACTAATCAACAAGCCCCGCGTTCTTCTCAGATTCGAATCGCGGCGCGCAATTTGGCCGATCGGGCGCTTGGATTTCGTTCAATCTCGGCTGCAGATGGCGTTGCGACGCGCCGTGTCAGTACACGCCAGCGCGACCTCTGCAGTGAAGCAAGCTCGTCGATGCTCACCGAACGGGCCACATTTCTACGCACAAAAATAAGCGAAATAGACTGAGACGGTTACTGCGGATCCAGTACGTACCGATATCGCTGCTGCTTCGCCGACAAGCAGAATTCGTCGTCCATGCGAATGCCGTGCAGCTTCCGCTTCACAACGCGATCCTCTAGCGAATGAAACGAGATCGCCACGAGTCGACCAGTTTCTGGTTTCAGGAACCTTCATATGAGCCAAGAGCGCCACCATACAACTCGGCCACTCCGACCAACTCTCCCATCGACGATGTGTGCGTTGGTCTACATAACGTACGCTGTGCATACACGTGCATTGCACGCGTGCCTACCCGTGAGCGACGTCGACGCATGCAGCGAGCTCATTAAGTTCGTCGTTGACAAAGATGCGCAACGCCTGGAAAACCTTCGTCGCAAGATGCGCAGGCCGGCCGAGCTGGTCGACGCGCCGACCAAACGGCTCGCCGCGGCGCATCGAACGAGCGAGCAGTGCCTCCGCGACGATCGCCGCGAGGCGTTGCGTCGAACGAATGTGACCGGCGGGTGACGCCCTGTTTCCATAAGAGGCAACAAACTATTGCTCGCACTGAATGCTCGTCATCTGTGCGGACACCAACTGCATCACACGCAACACAAGCACAGTACGTACAGTATGTACTACGTTTGCATATGATAGAGTGGAGATGTGGCACGGTTTCGTCACACATCTTAACCAACCTCGCGTCCGTGATGGCGCGTGCGATGGCAGGCGCCATCCGCTCTTCGCCGTATTTCTTCAATATTGCCGTCAAGTCCTCTTCACCGAGAAAGTTTACCAGATCGGCGGCCGTTATCCCCGTTGGATCACTACAACGCCGACGGTTACGAGTACTCTCGGGTTTAGATACTTATAAATTTGTTTCGGAGCGAGACACACATTGTTTGCGAACACAGACCGCACGCCACGCCTACCTCTGATCCATGCGCAGATCAAGCGGTCCGTCGACGTGCAGACCAAAGCCGCGTTCAAGAGTGCACAGTTGCAACGTCGAGCAGCCGGCGTCAATGAGCATCGCGTCAAGTGAGCACTCAGCGATGCCGCACTCGGCCAACACCGATGGCAGGCTGCTGAAGCGACTCTGCGCAACAATGAGACGGCTGGCCGCCTCACTGAGAGAGTAAGAAGCTTTTGAGTTGGTTGAAGCAGTCAAAACTTTACTGCTGCTTTAGCAGCACAATCCGATTGCAAACCTGGCTGTGGACGAAGCAATCTCGTGCTGCAACTGCCGCGCAATCGAAACCGCCTCTGGATCACGATCGGTGGCGATGACCGTGAGACTAGCACCAGTTGCGCGTGCTGCATTTAACAGCGCACGGGTGTGCCCGCCGCCTCCAAATGTACAGTCGAGGATCCTCTAGAGTACAGAGCAGCGTCGAACAACGCACGACAGACATTCCCAGAACGAGAATGTTGAGATTTAGACAGCGTGGGATCGAGACGGCAGCGAATTAACAACAAAGTACATGGTTGCCCCTCTTACGGAATTGTTGCCTCACATCATATCTCTCTTTGAATGTGCAGCGAAAAAGTACTACGCACGACGTTCAGTACGTATAAAAATATGCAGTCTATGCATGTTCAAGGTGCACATACTTTATTTACGTACTGCACGTACAATCAATGTGATGATACCTGATTAGCCTTGGGCTGCAAAAAATCGAGCACTTCATTCACCATAACAGGAACGTGCGCAATCGACGGCGGTGACTCCACACGCTCCTCAGCCGCTAGGACGCCGGCTGTCGTCGTTGCGCAGCTGCAGAACCTCGGCAACAGCGTCGTTCGTCCAAGGACTGCGCTTAGACGCAGACTGAGATGCGTCATCCTTGAAAAAATATGCGGAAACCGATAAGACAGACGAGCGCAAACGGTTTTCGACTGAACATTCCCCACTTTCTGCGTTTATCTACTTCTCGCAAGAACGCAAGGTCCAATTATCGACCGCCAGTTGGCATGCGCATACAATATGCAATCAAGGAAAGAATGCTTTACCGTGCTAATAACGCCACATCTTATCGAAGCGCTGTGCTTTCAGCGAATACTAGTGCATTGTGGGCACTAGATATATATAGACGAAAGATCGCGTAACTTTCTAAGCCGTAAAATACGATAAATTGTAAACACAAACACAGATGGCAGCCTGCTAGCTATGCCTATCAATTCTACGCGGTCGACTGCGCGGCGGCGCTAATTCTTTCTGCTAGCAGAGTCAAACATCGATGCTAATCACACGCTGCATATTCGCAATCTTCGTCGCAATCGACATGTCAACGTATTTCTCGTCGGCGATGTTGACGATTAAGCCGCCTACGATTGACGGATCGACCTGAAAGAGCAACGCAGAACAATCAATCCACCATAATCTGGACGCATCAAACCCGCCAGCGTGAACGCACCTTCGTGTGAATGCTAATCTTCTGCCCCGATTTCACCATCGATTGCAAAACGCCCTCCAGCTGTTTGCGCGTTGCATCGTCCAACGGCTACAAATACGTTACGCAAACCGGCTTAAGCGTCAAGATATACAAGTGCGCTGACGAAATTCTTGCAACTACCTTCGCAGTAGTGATTTCGCAGAGAACTTCGCCCCGGTGGGCGCTCATTATCTTGCCGAACGCTTTCGTTATCTTCAAGAGGTCCTTCAGACGACCGTTCTCGGCCATCACCTCTGCAGAAAACAGTTGGCGACGCATGCCAACGTGCGTTCTTTTGAATGTTCAGTTATCACTGCTCACAAACCGTAAAGATGTGTGCTGATTTGACTTAGCTGGAGCTTCTTCGCAATCTCACTCATAACTCCTGCAGGAAAAGAGAAAAGACACGTTACAGAAAAGACATATTTCCCTCGCGTCTAAGAGAGAGTACGTACTCTTCTTCGTGAGCCGGTTCGTCGTCGGATCGAGGACAAACGTTTGAAACTTCTTGTCGTCATGAAACAACTTCTAAAGCACCCACTCATGCTAACAATGAGATTATCTAACACGTGTCCCAAAAGTGCCTCTCTGCAAGGGACACCATAAGTCTACATGTTGTAATACGCGGGACCCATGTCCGAAACACCTCTGTGACGACTCTTAATACGCACAATGTAAACTGCAAACCTGAACAGCGTTCACTTCGCCCTCCACCTTATCGAGCTGCTTTTGCTTGAACGCTGCCGAGTAGAGGGCAGTTGCGTAGCGGCCATCGATGCCGAAAAGCTGAATCGGTGGCTAAAATAATCAATATGCGGTGCCAAATATGCAGCAAGCCCAATATGCAAACACTAGCCAAAATTAGTTTACGCAATAAGTATAAAGTGCCGTAACTTACTCCATACACGCCACCGATCAGGGCCACCCATAGCTTGTTTTAATCAACAAAGGGCCAGAGAGGGCCCCGTTGGGCCTTTTTTTTCGCAAAACGGCGAAGGGAAAGATTGTCAACCAAGGGTCAAAAACTTGAAAATGTGAAATAGCTAAAAATTTTGTGGCAAAAAGTGGCTCGAGAGCGAAGTCCGCAATTGTAAAAAGAATGAGAGAAGAAGCTTGGCAAAAGCGGTTCTTCACGTAGACGAGATGTTTTGGAAAGCCCTAACTTTGCATTTTCCTCTCGACGACGATTGCTGAAAAAGAGTAGCTCGTTGCCCACAGTAGAGGTAGGATTGAACATGTTAGAGAACAGCTTGTCCGCACTCGTAGGCTGGAGCTCTTTGACGGAACGAGTTTTTAAAAATTTCAAAAAGTTCAAAGTTAAAGCAAGTTGCCCGAACTTTGAAACTTCTGTAACTTTGAACATTTTCGACTTTCAGAAATTAAACAATTATGCAGAAATCGATGTCGAAAACAAAATTTCAAAGTTAGAACATGTGCCCAACTTTGCAGTTTTTCAGCCTCGTCGCTCTTCGTGTCATGCGCATCGCCAAAACGGCTCACCCAGTGCGTATGAAAGGTCATTCTCGTGGCTTTCTTTTGAGCTACAAGGTTACCCGCAACGACTCGTTCTGCAGGAGAAAAGTGAGCGGATGATAAAAAGTTAGGATACTTGTATGTACCTACAGTATGTATAATAAATGTACGTACAGTACCCTGTGAATCGCACGTGAAACATTTCCGGTTGAAAAGCTTCGAAACTAAACGAAAGTTTGGAGCAATAATGCGTGAATTCCTTGCACATGATAACTTACCAGCTGCTTGCAAAACATCACGGCAATTTGCAAGATAGGATTGTGATCTGTTTCGTGCAGAGAGTCTATTTGTCTGCCTCTCTGGCTCGCCAAACTAAAATTAACCAGCCAATTGAATGGTGCGCTGAAGTTCTT
>JAQGBB010000233.1:0-22797 GCA_034691745.1 Prismatolaimus dolichurus
ATCTGTGTGGGAGAAGGCGAGAGCTATTAGCTTTCAGCTAGTTTTGAACCATCTTTGGGCCACATCTTGGGTCTTTCAAACTTGCAAAAATTTTCCCTCCGATTAATCCCACCCATGTTGGAGTTGATTAGTCCCTGCTGCATTGTAACCAGGGAATTGTTCGGAAAATGACGGGATTGACTGAGCGGTTCGTATCGTACCAAAAAGTGCAATCTCGAAGGTCGCGTTGATGGCGCCGAAGATGTTGACCACCTTGCACGTGTACTTTCCAGCGTCAGACTCTTTTAGATTTTTCAGAGTGAACGTCCAGCGCCCGATCTCTTCGACGACGCGTCCGTCCTTTAGCCAAACGATGTCCGGGCGGGGATTGCCGCCCGCCTGGCACTTGAGGCGCAGATCGCGACCAATCTGCTTCATGAGCGGCGCTTGCGTCCACTGCTCAATGTGCTGCGGATAGATCCAGTAAGGTGCTTCTGCGGAAGGAAAACCATCGTTCGCTTTAGATTAGTTCAAATGGTGAGTGATCATTTTTGGTTTTACTTTTCTCCGAATTCGACAACTCCAACAAGGCGTCGTCTTCGTCGGAGTCATCGGGCGGCGGCTCATCCTTGCCTGCAAGAAAATTCAAGGGGCTTCATAAGTGCGGGCGGCCTGAGAAGGGAATCACGAAGCTCACAGCTAGCTAGGGACTCGGCTCTAATAAGCTCAATCTCTCTTTATGTGTGGCGGCTAGCCGACTCGAGACGTGCATGCGTGTAAATGAGGCATAATTATTGAGCGACGAAGGCTTTCACGATAATAACCCAGCGCGAACCTAATAATTTCCTTTTCGGCTTGATGCAAAGATTTCAGCACTATGCTATCCCGGACGGCACCGATCGTTGAAGGGATAGGAATAAAATTATTTTCCCTTCATTCAAAATGGTGATAAATGTCCGGCTGTCCCTTTTCGTTCAACGAAAGTGTGATGAACTATTTAAAACGGTAACGCTTCATGCGCACCGCCAGAAAAGTAGAGCTGACAAATGACTGGCGATTCTCGAAATTTAGGGTAAACACGCGCAGGTGTTGAAGTCAGACTGCAGCAAGTTGTCAGTGTGGTCATCAAACTTCGTCGATGATGGGCGTTTTGTATGGACGTGGTGAAATAAGAGGAACTAACCAAATCAGCCCAATCCAACATCCCTCAATGCCACCTCAAAAACTGAAAGCAAAGTGCGCACCAAGAGAGAATTCTAGAAGCTTCCAGGGCTGCGTCTACGTATTAGTTGCACTTGTAGTAGTGGTAAGTAGTGCTCCCAACTTGTCGTTGTAAAGGTTTCTCGAAGTGCAAAAATTGATAGAAAATGTACTAGTAAAAATACACTACTTTTTCACAGTCATACGTGCATTTCTTTTGTAAAGTTTTTTCTTCTGTGAACGTGTGTGTCTTCACGATGATCGCACGGATACGACGAACCTATTTGTACTCGAGTATGCTGCAACGATATCCTGCCCGTCTCCCTTTTCCTCCCCGTTAATAGTGTGGTGAGACACAGGAAACCGAAGGAATGGCGCACATCGATAGCGATCTGGCCAACGTTCGACGAAAGATTGTTGCCCGAAGAGAGCAATCACACCAAATTAGACGTTTCACGTTGATCAGCGCAAGCGAATGTGACAATTTCGTATCCGCGCAGGCGCCATCGTGTCCGCATGTGTGCTACTCTCCCGGTCGGACAAAGTGGAAAACTGAGACTGAGCAATAGGATGAGAGGTCTGACCGGAAGCTCCCTCTTACTACATTCTCGAGTTCACGATTGCTCGGATTAGCTCATATTTCCTCCTTAGCCGGCCCGCGAAACTTAATCCATTTCCTGTTATTATTTTGCTCGAAAATGAGGAATTCGGCACTCACCGATAATCTCAACCTGATACTTCACGTCGACGCTGCCGAATCCGTTCACCGCCTTGCAGACGTAGATGCCCTCGTCGTCGCGCTCGACATTTTTGATCCGAAGATCACGATCGTTGTTGATCGTTTTGAAGCGGGACCAGCCGGGCCCGATCGTCTCGCCGTCCTTGGTCCAAAGGACCAGCGGCGGCGGGTCCCCGTCGGCTGGACAGCTCAGCCGAAAGGACTTGGTCCCCTCGCGAACCACTTGTTTACTGCGCACATTGCTTGCGATGACCGGTGGAGCTAGATAAAGCAAGCAGCGAGTAGCAGCAGTGAGCTAAAAAATCGGTCAGCCGGACGACGACGCAGCAGATTATTATTGAGTTGTTCCACGGTCCCTGGCCCACACCCCGTTATTATTGACCTAGGCTAGGAGCGAGTTCGACTACGGTAGTAGGCAATGGGCAAGTGGGTGGGAAGCAAATTTGCGTGGGTTCAATGGAGGCCAAAAATGCAGTTAATTACAGCCGAGGCCGAGATTCGGGGAGGAAGGCGACCGCGACGAGACGGACTTTTCCTCGCTGTTGCCTCGTGACCGTTGTCGCTGCACCCCCGCTTGCCCCTCAAGTCCATCAATGTAATGTCATGTACGCCGTTGACAGGCAGTGCAAATTTATGAAGAGCGATCGCCTTTTACGCCTTGATTACTCGAATGGACATCCTGGTGTGACCCACCCGGCCCGTCCGTCCGTCCGAAACATCTGCAGCCTCCTCGAGCACGTATAATACCTCCTTTCGTCGTCTCCGAGACGGACGCGCACAGGCAGAGAATGCAGACGTTCGCGAGGATCGCACAAATTCTTGTCATCAAAACAGCTAGAAAACGAAGCAAGAGGGTCGCGGATCTGCAAAAGCTAGCTAGCGAGAGTCGGTCGGGGATTTCGGTCTCCATTCACCCCACACCATTGATGGAAAAGACGTTTTTGAGGGCACGCGAGAAGGATTCTTCGCTGCCTTCATTCGGTCGCGGAGAATTACGATCCGCAACGCTATTTTATCGCTTCTCTTGCGCGCATTAATTAAAAATTTATTAAGCCTGCCCGAAATTGAAAAGGCGTGCAGTGCGCAAAACTTGATGAATGCTATCAATCGAGACGACGAAGCACGCTAGCTAGCTACTCAACGTCCGCTCCGAATGAACGGCGCTCGAAATGCGAACCGACAGGCCCGACAAAACAGGGCATAAATCAATTGCGCGCTGAACGGAGAGGTAGGAGCTGCTAGTTACCTTTCGACGTTGATGAGGATAATAACGCAAAGCGCATTCCTGATCGATATCATGCGTCGCGACGGGAACACCGAGGATGAGAACGCATGGCTATACGAGGAGCTTAGCTCTCGACGACCGACGGTGGTGAATTGTCTGCAAATTTGAGCGCAAAACGGTGGTCTGGATGGAGACAAAAGCAGCTGAAAATGGGTGGCAACGTAGCCGCAGCTGCCGATCGCAGATTTGGCCCAATCCGAAGGAGAGGAGGGAAGGACAATGAAACGAAACCACCGACGATGAGGAGGGCGAAATGGGAGACTACGACATGTGTATTATATGTACTCTCCCGCATCGCGAACCACACGGCACTCAGACAGAAACGTTGCTGCGTTAGAGCGCTCTCACTCTCCTCGACAGGGTCAACCGTGTTTACTTTTTGTATTAGCTCAGAGAAAAATAGCATAACAATGCTAGCAGCCGTACGTTTAGCGAAATAGAGAACGCGCGGTTGCTGGCTCAAAGTCAGAAGCTCGATCGCACAAGAGGATCGCCTTTCATCGGGCCAACGCGAGGCGCCGCGATCGGTTACAATAAATGCGCTCAGCAGGGCGTCGACGATGGAAAATTGCTTCGCAAAGATCATCTTTCGTGCAGCTATTTTTGGAGGACAACCTCGTCAACAGATAGACGGCTTCGAGAGTGATTAGGGAAGCGAAATTTGCTCGACATGACGCGCATGATCACAGATGTCAGATTGACAAGTTTAAAAGTGACGTTTAGATCGCCGTTTTTTCGATTTACATCTTCGTTTTACGATTTTGGTGACTTATTTTCAAGAACATATGGTTCAGAACGCGCACAATGCAACGAGAGGTGCGCTGAAATATGAGTTGTTTCATGGAGCGAAGATTTCAAACCGAGGTTACGGTATAAACTATCGATACCAAATTTCCGTGAGAATGCAAATTTCTGAATTTTCGATGAAGCTTTTCGAATCGGCAACGATTCCTCTTTCGAAGCCGCGTTCTTTTCGGCGATCAATTTACCGTTTTTCGAGAGCCCGAAAAGGGAGAAGGGAGAATTTCTGTAACGATGACAAATTGAATGATAAATTCGAACGTGTCAGCCGTTGAACAGAAGCGATAACGCGAAGACATTTATCGTTGGTGGGGCGAAAATTATTACTTGCAAGTTCGTCCGGTAATAAATAGTCGCAAGTAAACACGAGTCATAAATCTCTTGAGCGGTGGTGCGAGCAGAGCGAACCTCGCCTCGCAATCGGGCACGCGGAAGGTAGGCAGGAACGGGCTGCGTTCGGGCGCAGAATGATTTATGAACTCGCTCTTTATGAGACGTGGGGAGGCAAGGCAACACTCCTCCCCGAGAATGAACGGCACATTAGCGAGCTAGCTTCACCGATCGGTCGCGGCCGCTCTGCGGCTTACTCGAATTCGGGAAAACAAAACATTTCGGCGCGAACGACGACAACTGGCGTGCAAATTTTGCGGAGCAGCGGGCAAAAAATGCAACCGCGCACGATCCGCAGCAGAGGCAGTTGGTTGTCTGCCGTTCATCTCTGCGCAGGCAGAACGCCTCGGCGGGAACGAAGACGAGCGAACGACGAATGTGGAAAACGTCAAAACACGATGCTCGCGGGCATTCATCGAAGTTGAAGAGCTGTCAGGCTGCAGACAGGAGACTAGAAATCATTGTCGACAAACGGGCGCACGCAGGTAGGCGGGCAGGCAAAGTGCATGCCTATAAACGACACCAGCATGAGGGCACGAGAGAAGCCGACTTCAGTGCTTTCAAGTCACGTGATGTGGACGAGAGCTGCCTCGGAGTTGTCAGAACTGGCGGTCTTGAGATGATAATTGGGACGCTTTTTTCCTCTTTCACTCTCGATGTAGTTTCTCAGGCTATCTACTTCAGCGGAATAATTGCACCGATTCTGTCGTTCGCTGTCGGGATAATTGAGAAAGTGGACTCGACTATCCCTACTCGAAAGATCTAGGCGGATAAGTAAATGGCTGCTGTCATCTACCTAGGGTAGGGTAAATCGATTTGTGAGTTGACGTGATGTCGCTACCGGCTGACAACGAAGGGGTTCAACGAGAGGACAACTTCTAATTTGTCGTGACATTCGTCGACGAAATCGTGCAGAGATGCATGACCGGGAGCCGCCGCAGCTCGGAATGCAGCGCCAAGCGGATCGCTCTGCTGCGCGAATTCCATCGGCGCGGCCGCCAGACAGCTGCTAGCGGAACTCAGCGAAGCCGCGCCGGGCCCGATGACGGGACGTCACCTCAAAAATCCTCGGCTCGCCTAACGATTGTGTAATCGGGCTGACGGCAGCAGCTGGTCGACGGCGGTGGTACGGCCCGTTGATGATTAATTACCGCCTGACATTCGAACAAGTGGCGCTGAGCGGTTGCCACCCATCGCGGAAATTTGTACGTAATGTGACGTTACGAAGATGAACGATCGCTCGCGAGAAGAACGCGAGATGAATTGTGGCAAAACTCGAACGAATCAGTGTGGCATAATATTAGAAAATGCGCTCGCAGAGTGCAGAGATCCGCTTCCTTACCTGCGAAGCAGCAACAGTGAACAACGGACGACGACGTAAACAACGGGAGCTCGAAACTCAATAGGAAAATAGGAGGAAAATGAGGAGCTAAGGAGGAAAATAGTATATCGCTGAAGATGGGTCAGTCCGAATACCGTAAAAGAGACTTTTCTCGAGACAAAGAAGTTTAAAATTTTCCTCACTTTAGAGATGTTCAGTAATACTCACGTCCGAGGCTTCTTCTGTTTAAGAAATCCTGAGGACGTCACAACGCCGATCAGTGGATCCAAAAGCGAAAGAGCGACTGAGTCGCAAATCGAACGAGCTTTCCTCGGTGATAAGCAAACCGCAAAACTATCGTCACTCTGCAGCGAAAAAGTGTCGGTTGCTAGCTGCTAGTAAGCCAGGGCGTCTCCTTCGCTTGCTCGAGCACTGATTGCTAGACGCAAGTGTACTTGACGTCAGTCAAACTGCAGCTCCCGGGACGAGAAGAAAGCTCTCCTGCTTCTAAAATGTACCTAGCGGTGCCCCCTGAAAATTGTTTTGTTTGTCTACCTCACGCAGCGTTGGGTGGAGTGGTTGCCGAGGATCGGATTCCGTCTAGCGACCAAACATGCCTGGCGCGAAGAATTCAGGGAAAAAAGGAAACCGCGACGGTTGATGGAAGAAGAAACTCACCTTCAAGCACGACTCATCGATGTCGAGCAAAAGTGGTCAGCATAAAGTGCTCCAGCGATGACTACTAGCATATCGATATGCTAAAAGCTATTAGGAGAGATGTTAGCTACGACGTATGCGCGCCCCAATCAGTCGGCCTTTCACGGCGCAAAAAAGCTTCTTCTTAGCTACGGCTAAGCTAATCGACGAAATGCTTTTTGAAAACGTAAACAAATTTTACCGTCGTTGAATGGGGCGTGTGCAGAAATGGCGGAGATTTGCGCCTTTTGAAATGTTTGCTTTTTGATAAGAACGCTTAGGCGCGCTTCAACGTCGTCTGTGAGCGGCGCCGAGGACTTCGTACCCTCGGAGAGCTTTTGCCAGCCAGTTGGTCGATTATCGGCAACAGCCAGCCGATGCAATTAAATTTTCGCCCACTTCCCGTAGTGGCTAATTTTTCCACCCACTTGTGAGCTTCCGCGCGTCAGACGTGCGCGTCACTTCTCCACTGCTAGCTGCGGTTGCTTCAAAGGACGACGAGATGGCTTCACCGCATCGTCGTCGAGTTCGTTACTTGTTTGTGCACACTACGTACACTACGCTAGGCAAACAAGGCGAATAATGAGTGCATGTTTCCGTGATCGATACAACGAGTCGTATGCTGTGTACTCTCATTTGACAGCCACATATGAGCATCAGGAGTTTAGCAGATGTATCACGATTTATGCGCTCCTAAAGCAGTCTTGCAAGGCTTACATGGTTTTAATTTAATTCTGAACTGACGCCAAAAGACGTTCATGACTAGCTTCCGCTGTGTGCACCATGAGAATACGTAATATGAGGACAGCTACGAGAATACATACGATGAAGTATAAATATACATCAATCTGTAAAACCTGAGGTTGTACGTGTCACCTCTTTTCACTTATTTCCTAGCTTGCTTGTATTTGTTGAGGCAATTTAGCGCCCATCACTGGCAGTGAATATATGGCACCACCTATGGCAAACTTCCTAGTCATGGCAGAGAAAGTTCCAAAAACAAACTTCTTCGAGTCCAATGGGAAACACGTCAGTCTTGTGCAACTTTGTTCTACTGCCTCGTCTGTGCAATCCGGCTCCAGCACTCGGACTTCATTTGCCTTCCCTGCTTCATCGGAGAAGACGATGAAGACAGTCACTGCCGCCGATCTCTCTCCCATGCTCAGCAGTGCTCTCATCTCGGGCAGGCGACTTCACAAGCTGCTCTGATCATGTGACAGAGTGAAGCTTCGTTCCCGCTTTGCAGCTTCGACGTTGTTGTCGTCGAGCATCGCTGAAACTAACTCCCCGCAGTCGTCGACGCCTTCCGGTGATGCTGTCGCTGCATTCGCCTCTAGACCGACGACGACGGACGACGAAGAGAGTTCTCGTAACTCTCTCTCCCGCTTGCTCTGGGCAGCTGAATGCTGATAGGCTCTTCGTTTTCTTTCCTCTCCCGCAGATGGTACGGGCGTCATCACCGCCATCTCGATCGTCATCATTCTCTGCATTACGGCGACGTTCCTCATCACCTTGTGGAAGCGACGAGAAGCTGCATCAAGTTCACAGATGCCCGACGCGAAGAGTCTGCGCATCGACTCGGAACGCGGTGAAGGCTCGATCAGGACGACGAAGAGTGCACTGAAGGGCGACGCTCTGCTGCTGGCCGAACTCGACGAAGAGACTCCCGGAATGCCATCGCCTGCCGCCGGTGGCGACGAGCGTCTCGTCACGGCGAACCGAGCACTCTCCGGCGTCAGGACCGAGCATGTCGTGACGACCTGAAAGCTTCCTCCAAACAGCTGCAACTGGGTCGTGCATCGAAGATCGCAAGTGCGCGAAGTGGTGGCGAACAGGCGATCGGCAAGCCCGCAGGCGAGAGTAGCCAGATGTAGCACCGACGATGACTTGCAGCTGGCTCTCCGTATGTAGTCAGTTGTACTCGGTGTGATGCGCGCTGCTCAAAGCTCCGAAGTGGATCTACCTTAGGACTTTGGTTATGATAAAAGCGCCGACTGAATCTCTACAGCTCAATAGACAGTAGTCTAATAGACAGGTAATCAAAGTCAGCTTTTCACGGACGACCGCTTTTGCGTGTACAGTGGGCGAGCTAGCCGAATGGCTCCGTTCATTTACAGCTAATTCTGAATTGGCACCTGAGGTCGTGACGTCATATGTGTATGTTCTAGATTCTATCGTACGTTCGAACAAGTTGGGGGGCGGTACATATATGACGTGACGAAAAAGTTGACATTTCGCACCCCTCTCCCTACGTCACGGTTTTTAGCCCCACTTACACGGAAGTGGAGCCTATTGCGATGACCTTTGTGTGTCTGTCTGAAAAACATCTTGAGCTAGGCCTTAGGTCAAAGTTCGGACGAGTTCAAAGATGGACGTTGGGGGTGCAATATTCGTAGTAGGGGAACGTTTTGAAACTGGTTTTCTATGTAAGAATTCCTGCGCAGCAATGCAACATTCGGACGATTCACCTTGCTCTTCGTTGTGTGTACGTGCGAAAAAAAATGTCGCAGCTAAAGCGAAACCCGTCAGTTTGGTGTTTCACCTCCCGGGTTAAGACAATCATCGTAATGTTTCACTTGTTTTAACACGAAAGTATGCTATTTCACGCTCTGAGTTGAAAACTGTGAAAATAAGCTCAGTGGGAAATAATTCCCATTAATAAAATAATTTTAAAAAATTTCAAACATTACGGATCGAACCTGCGTTTTCTACGTGTAAGTGGGCCACGGATCTGAGCGTCCGACTTGTTTCTATACTTATGACACGTAAAATCATATACGGCCAGACCCGCTCCGTCCTGTGGCGTCATAAATGGATCGTCCGCGTGAAATTGTCAGAGTAAAACTTTATTTTCAGCACTTTCTATAAGTAGGCAATAAAACAAGCAGACAGACAGATATCGTATGATCAAAAAGTCACGGCAAAAACTCTGGATTTTGCACAAGGGCAGAGAAGTGGCAACAATGTATTTTTTGCCAAAAAGCGTAAGTCATTGGCTAAAACATTCGGTTTGTCCTTTACGCCTTCATACAGTCCCAGGTTTGCCATCGATGTACAAAATATATAGATGGTGTCATGACTTTTCGATCATACAATAGACACAAACAAAACAAGCTGCGTATGGGCTTCTGAGCACAGCACCAACAAATGTTTGAGAATGAATGAAAGACAGCCATATTGAAGACGAAGAAGAAAGAGGAAGAGCGGCCACTTGTGGCAGTGATCGCAAAATAAATAGACACGAGAATACAAAAGAACCAAAAAAGATATCTGCAGATCAAACGACCAAAATCTACATAAATAAGCAAAGAACGAGGAACTAACGACTACTTTATAGCTGGCGATAACGTGATGTCCGCACCGCCGAGTCGCTTCGACTCCATGGTGACGGTCTTGGTGGCCACCTCGGTCTTGAACAGTTCGGTTCCACCGCTGCGACCAGCGGACGACTGATCTGGCACGTAGTTGTGAGACTTCTTCACCAGGACCTTCTTATCGTACACGTCCTGAGAAAACGGAAGAAAAAGAAAATATTTAGAAAAAAGCGTCTGCTGACCCAGTCGAATTGCCAAACTTGTATAAAGCGACTTACGTTTTCGATGCTCGTTGACGAAACTTCGGAAGACTCCTCCGAGATGTCATCGAGCGGTTCCTAGAGGACAACGGAAGAAAGGTTCGTTCACACATTCATTCCTTCGTTCCATCCTTCATTTCCATCTCTTTATGTCCTCACTCACTTCGTTGCTTCACTTCCTCCCGTACTTCTTTCCTTCTTTCACCACCTTTCCGCATCCACTTCCTTCCTTCCTTCCTCCCTCCCCTTTCTTCCTTCATTCCTTCCTCCCTTGCTTGCTTCGTTCGTTCATTCCTTCCTCAGATTCGTTCATTCATCAACGACTAATACGAACCGTATATTCGGACATGGCCCTTGGTTGACTGTACGTCGTTGCGGTATCACCCCAGTCGGACCCGCGTAACGTCGACATGTTCACCTCCACCACACTTTGACCCCGATCTTGTTCGATCGCCTACAACGTGTAAGTAAAACGACTCGATTAGTCAAGCTAACTTTATCGATCAAAATGTTGTCTTCATTTCCGAATCACAAAACGAGAGAAAAAAGTTGCCAAGAAAAACCTGAACAACTTCCGACCAAGCCTGCTATAGGTTGTTTCAACTGCTTCCAAATGGAAAAAAACTTAGGCTTGACAAGTGTAAACGAAAAAACCCAGACAATAAAAAGGCAGCTCTGAGAAGACCCGAGAGACCCAAACCGCATAGGTGACAAACTCAAAAGAAGAAAGGCATACAGAGTTTGTAGCTGTTCGTTTCGTCGTCGCAAGTGACTCATAGATCGAGCTGAGCTCACGAGCCTGCTCGACGCCCGTCGCCGACGACATACTCGCCGAAGCGCCCGCGGTCGACCGCTGCTGCTGTGCCTTTCCTGCAAACTGCTGCTGAAAAGAAAGGAAAAACAGAAAAGACTGAAGAAAGCTGAAGCAAAAGAGCCGAACACAAACGGTGAAGAACTGAAGGAAAGAATGAAAAAATCGAAGTTCCTCCTTCATCATTCGTCACTCCTTCCTCATACCTTCATTTTCGACGTCCCCACACTCGCCGTATCCTCATCGACGGGTGGATAAACATGAAACTCCGCCGTCGCGCCTGTCGACACCGACTTAGAGTGCACATCAGCAGAGACCGTTTTGATGTACTCTGACCGCGTCACATCCGTGATCACTCGTCGTTCGATCTCCTCACGGTAGGACGACGACGAGGTCTCATCGTCCGACGAGCTTCGCGCGCTCGACCCACCCGATTCGGACCAATGTGTGCGCGTCTTCATCGAAGTTCCCGCCGGCAGACCCTCGTGAACGTCCGAGAAGATAACACTCTCGCTGCCGAGCTGCTCGGCACTCGGGGCCCGGCCGACCTTCGCGCGCGGGATTCGAACGTTCGCGAGCTGCGATGACGAATCTTCGAGGTACTCGATCAGGCGCGAATCGGTCTCGACGCGACCCTTGTTCTTCTTCAGCGCTGCCTTGCCCGCAGCCGACAGCTTCGCGCGAGGGATCGCCAGGTCCGGATAGTAGTCCGAACTCTTCGCCTGCAAAGATCGACCGTGCTCAGCACCTCCGGTCTGCTTCACTTCCAAACCCTTAAATGTATTCTTACTCCAAACGCCGACGTGCTGACGGCTGAGAACTCGGCGCCGCTATCGCTGCTCGATGACGCCTCGAGGGTCGACCACGGCCAGACACCCTTGCGATACGTGAAGAGCGGCTCGCGGTACCACAGTTCGCCGAACTTGGCACATCGCCTGCGAAAGAAGAAGCACCGATTGGACTTGCATCGAAAGAAAGATGAAGCTGTGCGCACCATCTGAGACAGATGAAGAGCAGGCAGCAGAGACAGACAAGGCAGAAGATCACCGCCAAAACGACTAGCACAATGACTAGAAAGAAGTTCGATTTATTGATCGGTCCGATGCACACTTGATCGTCTTACTTCGAATTTCCTTATCGCATCGCTTGCCCATCCACCACGTGTGGCACCGGCACTTGAGCTTCTCGGGCATCGACTCGTCCACGATGCAGTCGCCGTGCCCGCCGCAGTAGCCGCACGAGGGTGCCGCGCAGAGACGACCGGGCAGCGAGAGATCGCCGTCGGTGTAGCCCGGTGGACAGAAGCACTGATAGCCGTGCACGAGGTCGGTGCAGTTCGCGACTGCACTGCAGTTCGTGAGGCCGAGATCGCACTCGTTCACGTCAGTCATCGCTATAGCATAAAAGAGAAGCAAACAGCTACGCAACGCTTCATGAGAAGTCTGGTTATCCTTCAAAAAACGGCTGCAGTGCATCCCAGAGTGGAATGGTCATTTGGCACCAATCCAGGGTAATGAATATATGCAGTGACAACCTATGGCTAACTTCCTAGTCATGCCAGAGAACGTTCCAAAAGGAAAGCTTCCTCGAGTCCAACACGGCTCAGTCTTGTGCAAGTTTTGTCGGCTTTCCTCGTCAAAAAATAAGCAGGGCTTGGGCTACGGTAAAAGCGCCGACTGACCCGATTGTCTTATTGATTCTCCGATATATCAAAATGATGATTTGCAATCAAGTCACCTTCTAGCTGACCTGCAAGCTAATACTCACCCAAACACTGGCTGACGCTCTGGAAGCGCAACTCTGTGTCGAACTTGGGGCTCGCTCTGACGTCGACGAAGTTCGCAACGCATCCGCACTCAGCGAGACCGCCGATATTCCGGCACGTCGTGTTCGCCGGGCAGAACGACGCCGAGACGCTAACGCAAACATCGAGCTCGCAGACGCGCCCCACACCGCGCTCCTCCGGGCTGAGGTCGACGAATCCCGGCCGACACTCGCATCTGTATCCCGCCTTATCGTCAACGCAGGTCGCATTCGGCGAGCAATCATTGGCCGCCGGATCGGCGCACTCGTTGAGCTCGTCGAGTGTTCGACACTTGCGACCCGGCCGCGTTCCGTCCTGGTCGATCATGTCGAGCGGACACTCGCACGTGTAGCGGAAGCCGAGATCGTAGCATCGCGCCTTCATGTGGCAGTCGTGTTGCAAGCAAAGACCTAATTAGAGAGTTGAAACTGATCGTACTTTTCCAATTAATCCCACCTCATTCCCCAACTGACCGAACGGATTGTACTGAAAGTCGTTGATGAACAACTTCGAATCACCGATGGAGTAGTTGGTCGCTTGGATGGCACGGAAGAGCTCCGTCCAGACGACGTCCTGTGCTTTGATGGCGTCCTTGACGAAGAACACCGAGAAGTTGAAGAGAATGCCGTACGTCCATGTGCCGTTCACGCCGCGTGGATCGACCAGATCGAGCACTTCGGCGCCGACATACGCCGGTGCGAGGCTCGTATTGCCGAACGCTTGCCCGACGCCGTTGACGAAAAGGCGTTCGAGCCGCGCGCGTTCGGTGCTGCGTGGATTCGCGTACGCCGCGCTCCAGAGGAAGCGACGGAGACCCTCACGAACGACGTAGATCGGCATGACGAACTCGGCGACATCGACGCATGGCGATGCCGTGCCGACGCGGCGGCGTCGACCGTACGGACAACCACACACGCGCTGACCGAGGCAAACTTCGCCGAGATCCCCGCGACAGAAAACGCCGTCACCACATTCGAGACCCTGCAACGAATCGAAATTATCATTATCACGATGCTCTCGAATGACCCGAAAATCGTTTGGCTACCTTTGAGGGTGCTTCGAACGGATTGAACTGGTAGAGATCGATGTAGAGCTCTGTTCCACCGACGGAGAAGTTGGACGTCTTGATCGAACGGAGAATCTCCGTCCAGAGCGCCTCGGGGGCGACGTGTGCCGCCGGCTTGACGAAGACCGTGTAGTTAAAGAGCAGGCCCGTCGTCCAGTTCGTGTTCACCGTTCGCGGATGCATTATATCGTTCACCTGCGTGTCGATGAAAGCCGAACGCAGCGGCGTCGTCGAAATCGCGTTCTTGATTCCAACGCGGAAGAGTTCAGACAACTCAACGAATCTGGGACTGTTCGTGTCCGCATAAGTGCTCGTCCAGTAGAGGACAGTCGGGCCTTTGCGAATGACTCGAAGCGGAAGCATAATGCCGATAGCATCTACAATGAAGTGAAGTTAAAACAACGACTTCGATTCGACCCCTTCTGACTTACCTTGACAGACTTCGTTCCTCGCCGCGCGTCGCTGATTCGGCTGACAATCGCAACGAACTCCACCGATGCAGAACTCCTTCAACAACGGATTGCACACGTCGCGCTGTCCGCACGGGATACCGTCGAGCTCGAGACTGGCAGTTGGCGTCGCCGTCACCGGCGGGACGTCGTTTCGCGTCGACTGCGCGCGTTCACATCGCTGACCTGGCGCCGTATTCGGATCGGAGCTGGTGTCGACGAAGCCCTCTGCGCAGTGGCAGACGTACGACTCGTCGGTGTCCTGACAGACGGCGTTCGCGTCGCAATGGTGGTACTGTGGATTGAGGCACTCGTTAAGACGACAGATTCGACCCGGTTTCTTCGCCGCATCGGGTGACTCGTCCTTGTACGGCGGTCGGCATTTGCTGAACAAGTAAACAGTTCGATTACCTCGAAACAGATCACGTGACCTGAATTCTACATACCATGTGTAACCGGCGGGAAGATCGACACACTCTGCGTGCTGATCGCAATCGTTGAGATTGGCGCTCGCGCACTCGTTCACGTTCGACGCGCATTCGCGACCCGGCGAGGACGGATTCTGATCGGCGAATCCGTCCCGACAGCGGCAGGAGTATCCCGCTTCGAGGTCGGTGCAAGTTGCGAAGCGACTGCAGTTATTCAACTGCGGATTCGCACATTCGTTGATGAGCTTCGCGCAGAGGCGTCCCGGGGCATTCGCGCGATCGGTGCTTCGATCGGCGAAGCCGGCAGGACAACGGCAGCGATAGCCGACGTCGAGGTCTTCGCAGATCGCCTGTCGATCGCAGGCGTTCAACGTCGCGTCGAGGCATTCGTTTATCTTCTCGGTGCAGTTCCGGCCAGGTCGCGAAGGGTTTTCGTCGATCCAGCCGTCTCGACATGCGCATCGATAGTGCCTACAATCGAAAAATCGACTTGCAATCAATGAAGAAATCGACAATAATCGACCAATAATCGAAAGACAATCAAAATTCGTCAAGTGTTCCCGATTTTTGACAAAAAATCGATATGCTTCCCTTATAAACATACCTCAGCTCGGTATCCGATTCGGTGCAGATCGCAAACGGATGGCAGTCGTTCTGCTTCGGATCAGCGCACACCTGTGATTCTGGCTCGCAAATCCTCCCGCGTCGCGACGAGTTCGTCGATTTATCGGCGTATCCAGGCGCGCATTCGCACGTGAATTCGGTCGCCGAGCGCGATCGGCACAACGCGACCCGATGGCAGTCGTTGGTGCGTCGATCGAGACACGGATTGGTGACCGCTTCGCACTGCCTTCCGGGCGTCTCAGGTGCGAGATCGCGGAAACCGGCGAAGCAGACGCAAGTGAAGCGACCGGCTTGTTCCGACGACGGGATGCACTTCGCGTTTCGACTGCAGTCGGCGTCGGGTGGACAAACGTCAGGCGGTAAGCAGAGACGTCCGGGAGCATTCTGTGCGCCGAAATCGACGAAGCCTTGCTTGCACGCGCAGGTGAAGCCGATCTCGAGATCGCGGCACGTCGCGTTCGCCGCACAATCGGCGATGCCAGCGTCGCATTCATTGACGAGCTTGATGCAGACGCGACCCGGCTTCGTTAACTTGCTTGGCGATCGATCGACGTAACCGGACGGGCAAGCGCACACGTAGGCGTCTTCGGTGTCGCGGCAGAGAGCGTTCCGATCGCAGTCGTGCACGCCGAGGCGGCATTCGTCGATAAGCTGAAGAAGAGAAGGACCGTTCAAGTCGTTAATAAACCGATTCGAATTTTATTGCTTCAGATAAAGAAAAATGAAGTCGATAAATAAATAAAATCGATAAATAAATAAATGAATAAAATCGGTGCATCGTCGTAATAGTAAATCGGAAGCTAAGTTCGAGATATCGACGAATCATGGATTAAAAATAATCAGTTAGTCAAATCGTCCAAAAATTGAAAAAATTAATGAATTTCGTAACGAATAACAATAGATTCTCGTTCGAAAGAACGAAAAGCCAACGTTTTAAGGAATCACCTAACGCCATTTATTACAATTTCCAAACAAAAATTAAACAATTTATTAATATATAATATATACAGGGTCTCCCTTTATATAATAAAAAGAAGAATGCGGAGCAGGGTTAATGCAAACTTTTCGAAGTTCAAGCAAATGAATCGAGTTCCTCACCTGTCGACAATGACGACCCGGAAACGCCGCACTCGGACTGATATCGAGAAATCCAGCGTTGCAACGACACCTGAACGACTCAGCCGTATCCTCGCACGTCGCATTCGCATCGCAATCGTGCGTCCCGAGCAGGCACTCATTAACGAGCGCAACACAGCTGCGACCCGGTTCCGCCGGATTCGGGCTCGTGTCGAGATAGCCCTGCGGGCACTGGCAAGTGTATCCGTCAGGCAGATCTTTGCACGTCGCCGCCGGATCGCATGTATTAAGCGATCGCTGAGCGCACTCGTTCACGTCCGCCTTGCACACACGGCCTGGCTTATTGGCCACATCTGGCGACATATCGCGCATCCCAGCCCGGCAGCGGCAGAGATATCCGTCCTCAAGATCCTCGCACTCCGCACGCGAACGATCATCGCAGTCGTTCAGCGCCGCAGATGCACACTCGTTGACAGGCGGTCTTCGCGATGGAGCCACCTCCTTCGTGCACACGCGTCCGGGCCGATCGGGCGACCCGTCGACGAACCCAGGCTGGCACTGGCACCGGTAGGCTTCAACGAGATCGAAGCAGAGCGCGTTCGGTGAGCAGTCATTCAGCGCGCGGTCCTTGCACTTGTTGAGCCGTTCGCAGACCCGTCCTGAAGCAGAGGATTAGCAGCTTACGAATGTTAGCTGCACTTCGAAGCTTACCTGGTCGACCCGACGGCGAGCGATCGACGAAACCCGGAATGCACGCACAGGTAAAGCGACCTCCCGCTCGTGGTTCGCAGACGGCGTTCGCGCCACAGTCGTGCGTCGACGGACAGACATCTGGCAGTTGACAGATGCGTCCTGGCTGCGCCGGCGACCGATCGATAAGCCCGGCGGCACATTCGCACGTGTAGCCAGTCTCGAGATCGCGGCACGTCGCGTTCGCCGAACAATCGTGCGTCCCCTCAGCGCACTCGTCGACGAGCCGAACGCACACGCGAGCCGGTCGTGCAAGCGGATTCGGCGAGCGATCGATAAAGCCCTGCGGGCACGAGCACGTGTACGAGTCCTCGGTGTCGCGACAGATGGCCTGTCGGTCACAGTCGTGCAGAACCCGTTGGCACTCGTTCACCAGCTCCTTGCAGTGGCGGCCGGGGAACGCCGGCGACGGGGACACGTCGAGGAAGCCCGGCTTGCAGGCGCATCGGAACGAGTCAGGTGTGTCCTCGCAAGTGGCGTTCGCGTGGCAGTCGTGCGTGTGGATCGCCGGATCGCACTCGTTCACGACGGCGAGGCAGTTTCGGCCGCGTTCGCCGGCGTTCGCGTTGGGCGAGACGTCGATGAAGCCAGTTGTCGGACAGGCACACTCGTAGCCGTCGGGGAGGTCTCGGCAAGTCGCCTTCGGGTCACATGTGTTGAGTGACCGGTCGGCGCACTCGTTCACGTTCGGACGACAGACACGACCCGGTCGTCGAGAGATGTCCGGGGAGAGGTCACGATGGTTGGGCTTGCACTCACAGCGGAAACCTTCCTCGAGGTCGATGCAAGTAGCGCGCGCGGTGACGTCACAGTCGTTTAGGCCTGGGGTAGCGCACTCGTTGACTAGAGGCACGCAAACTCGACCCGGCTTGGTAGAACGCTGCGGCTAAAGAACCATGTGAAACATTAATACCTCGTGCGGGAAGCAACGGCGGGTGTCGGGAGCTAAGTTTTGATATATTGGTCGAGTTTCTGAGGCAAGGCAATCGTGAGATATAAGCGCTACATAACTTTTAACGGTCCAATACGTAAATTTCGCTACTTTTGATATGCTTATTAAAGATCAATTTGGTAATTTTATCAATAGCTACTCGCGGCATTTCAAAAGCTAAAATTTGATATGTCGGTCAACTTTCTACGTCAACGCAATCGCGAGACATCAACACTTCTTCGGTTTTGAATGTTGCAAATATACGCTTTTAGTTAATTGTATTAGTGTTTCAACGATTTATTAGCGCATTTTTATAACCACCTGATTCGGAATTTCAAGAGCTAAAATTTGATATGCTCGTCAACTTTCTGCGTCAAGGCAATCGCGAGAAATTGCTGTTTATCGTTTTTGAACCTTTGAGTTAGCCGCACGCGTATTCGAAACACTCAAGATGGTAAAACTTGCATTGCGCGCGAACATTTTATGCACCACGACGATCAGCACATAAAACTCTTCGCCTCTGAATGGAGAACCGTTTCGGAGCAAAAATTACGAAAATAACGGCTCTGTGAGCAAACTGAGTGCGAAAAACACTGTAAAAAGGAGTATTTTCGAGAAAAGTGTGAATTTCACGTTTTCTGGTTATCTTGGGTTGAAGCAATCTGCGCCGAGCATGCTTCTTTACTACCGTAATTAGAAAACCGCCGCAGAGCACATGTCGAAGTGTTCAAGTGAGGCTATTAAACTGAGCTAATTCATAGGTCCTGTGGTGTAGTGGTTATCACGTCTGCTTCACACGCAGAAGGTCGTAGGTTCGAGACCTACCAGGATCACATCTTTTGCAACTTTTTACACAAAAATGATTGCGCTGAAAGCAAATGAAGACGAGCTCGAGCTTCGAGCTAAAAATGAAGACTTTTGCAATTGAAGAGCCTGCCTCCATCTTTCGGTATTCCGGAACCGGCGGAGAGGAAAACAGGGAACTCGACCTCATCTGCGCTCCACCCCAACAATACTCCTCCCCAAGCACATACCGATCGATCAACGAATCCTGGCTTGCAGCGGCACGAATAGAAGTCCGGCTCGTCCGTGCAGACCGCATCGCGTGCACAGTCGTTCAACGATGGAAACTTGCACTCGTCGACAATCGAGCATACGTTCGTGTCCGGATGACGGGAGAAGTGCGCCGGACAATCGCACTTGGGCGCGCCGTCAACAAGAACACAAACTTCGTTCAACTCCTGTCGACACGAGGCAACAACGCCGACGAGACACTGCGGGAGAATCGTCTTCGTGGTGCGAGCCGGCGCCGGCGTGGTCGCGACGATGCAGAGGCGGCCAGGTCGAGTCCTTCGATCCGTAGAGACGTCGACGAAGCCATCCCGGCATTCGCATGTGAAGCCGACGTCGAGATCGATACAGGCGGCGTTCTCATTGCAGTCGTTCGTCTGCGAGCTCAGACATTCGTTGATTCGGCGTGGTCGACAGTCCCGACCGGGATTGCTCAGATCGGCGGAGACGTCGAGGAAGTTCTGCCGGCACTGGCAGCGATAGCTTTCTGGCGTGTCCAAGCAGTCGGCGTTCTTGTCGCACGTGTTCAGTGAGGCGTTGAGGCACTCGTTGATTAGACGAATGCAACGACGACCGGGCTTGTTGAATGGGTCGGTCGAGACGTCGAGGTAGCCGGAGCGGCATCTGCGAATGAACAAACGAATGGCGATGAGCGGCTACACCGGCGGTTGTGCGCAGTTGTGAGTGAAGAAACTACTTTCGGTTCAAGTTGGAACCAATTTTGCTCCCCCAGCCCCATGGGCCCTCATTTTGAACCAAATTTTCCCACGCTCGGAAACATGCTACAAGCTAGTGTTAGCTATGTTGCACTGTACACTAAGTTCACTTTAAACTTCGCCCTCACACTTTCAGGTCCAAAAGTTTGAAAATTTTGAGAAAAAAATGACAAAATTGGCAAAAAATTTTTCTTCAAAAAAAACGTGAAAAAATTAGGGAAAAATGATTCCGAAAAAATGTCGTTGGCAGTTGGGGAGCATTTTTAAAAATTTGTCCCATTGGGGGGACATATCGGCAACGATTCGGCCCTATTTTGCATATTTAGGTTCGCTAAGTAACATATGGTGCAGTGCGTCTCGCCCTTCACCTGCACTGATATCCGTCCTGCGTATCCAGACAGTCCGCCGACGGGGAGCAATCAGCCGCTCCATCTTCGCACTCATTTCTCAGCTGTTTGCAAATTCTTCCCGGAAAGTGGCTCGGATCCGGGCTCGTATCAAGAAATCCCGCGCGACATTTACAGGAAAAGCTCTCCGGCGTATCCGCACAACTCGCTCCATTTCGATCGCAATCATTCGCGCCCGTCGTGCACTCGTCAACAAGCTGTTTGCACACCCTTCCCGGCTTGCCGACCGCATCCGGCGAGATATCGACAAACCCTTCCCGGCATCTGCACGAGAAGCCGCCAACACCGTCCGCCGATGCCGGAACGCACTTGGCGTTCTTATCACAATCGTTAAAACTCGGATTGTCACACTCCGCGAAAGCCGGCACGCAAACACGACCCGGTCGCGAGACCGGATTCGGTGACCGATCGATCGTCCCATGCGGACACGAACACTCGAACGTGTCACCGTGCGATGTACAATTAGCTTTCGCATCACAATCGTTTGCACCCGGAGCACATTTGTCCGTCGGTGGTTTCACGACCGGCTGGGCATCCCGTTCGCACTTCCGACCAGGCCGCGCGAACGCATCCCGATCGACGAATCCGGGTCGGCAGATGCACAGGAACGAATCGGAAGTGTCAACGCATTGAGCATTCGAGGAACAATCGTGTGTTCCTGTCGCGCATTCATCGACTAGTCGTTCACAAATGGTGCCACCGAAGAACTGCCTATTCGGTGATTTATCGACGAAGCCTGGCTTGCACGTGCAGAGATAGCCCGTTTCAGTGTCCGAGCAGACCGCGTTCGTCGAGCAGTTCGCTGACCCATCCGCGCACTCATTATGATTCTGCGTGCACACCCGACCAGGTCGTCTGACCGGGTCCGGCGAGTGGTCGATAAAGCCCGCCGGGCATGCGCACAAGAAAGAATCGTCCGTGTCCGTACACTGAGCACCCTTGGCACAATCAGCGAGTTGAAGTGCGCACTCGTCGACGAGGCAGACCCCGGTGACCGGATGACGTCGTCCACCCCGCTCGCACTGGCAGGTATGGTAGCCGGTACCGTCGGAGAGACAGTGCTCCCTCTTGCGTGAATCGCACGGCTGCACGTCCGAAGTATCGCACACGCCTGGTGGACCGCACATGCCGTTCTTCGGGTTGCGTTCCTGGCCGGGCGGGCACGCGCAGGTTCGATGACCGTCGGGATTCTCGACGCACACTTCGCCGAACTTCTCGTTACAAGTGCTCGCTTTCTTCGGATCGCACTCGCTGACCTGGTGAGCGATCGGTGGGGACGGCGTGATGAGCGGGGAGACTAGAAATGAGGGTTACGGTAACGGTAATACTCTCTATGCTCACTCTGTCTGCAACTGACCACAGAATCCGGTGTCCGGACGGCGGGTGAAATTTCCTGGACACACACAGCGATGGTTCCCGAATGGTGTCTCCTTGCAGACCTCCGGATCGGGACAGGTCGTCGGCAGTGTTGGGTTGCACAACTGCCCACCTGCAACGGAAGACCCCAATTTGTTTGAAGCACCCTTTTCTCGCTTCGAAACTCTTACCGCAAGTTCCGGTCGCCAAGTTGCGTTCGAACCCCGTCGGACAGACGCATCCCTTGATACTTCCGCTCACTTGACAGATCTCGTTGATGGTCCGATCGCAGCCGTTGTGGTTCGTCGGATTACACGTTTCCGGCGACGCGGTAGACGCCGGTCGAGACGTCGACCGCGGGGTCGACGGGAGCTGAGTAGCGCTACTCACGTCGGTCAGAACAGGCTGTCGACTCGTCGGTTGCGCGGACGAACTCGTTGCAAACGGACGAGTCCTCGTTGTTTCGAGAATCGTTGTCGTTCTGGGCTCCTCAACGGTTGTTCTGCCCGTTGCGATCAAGTCCGCGAAGGTTGTCCGCAAAGTGCTTCTCGGTGCTTCGGGCGTTGTGCTCGTGAGTGGTGACGCGGTGGCCGGCTCAGTTGCACCGGTGCCCGGGAGTGGAATGAGTTCACCCTCGCGCGCCTCTTCGTTGCACGCGACCTTCTGGATCAAGCTTCGCAACCGCGTGTTCAAATCAGTGTAGTTTCGAACGAGGAACACGCGTTCCTTATGCCCGCCAGCGATCTGCACAAGTTCACTATCGAGTACGTGGTCGGTGACGCCGACAGCGAAGAGTCGGATTCCGAGCCGTTGTGCCTCGAGTGACGGTCCGGTGACGTTATCCTGCGATCGTCCATCGGTGATAACAATTCCCACCTTGGCGACGTTCTGGCGTGCGCCCTGCATCGCGTTGAAGCCGACGTTGACCATCTCCCGAATCGCGGCGCCCGTCTGCGTCAGACCCGTGAGATACTGGATGGCACTGGCGGCTCGCTTCAGCTCCGCCTTCGTGTGATGATCGTGAAGCTCGAACTCGTGCCGAATGATGTCGCTGAACTGGATGACGCCGATCTGCGTCCGATCGGGACCGATGTCGAACAGGTCGATGAACTCGGTGATGAAGCGGAGCACGTCGTGCTGGAAGCTGAAGCTTCCGATGCTGCCCGACCCATCGACCAGGAAGATGAGGTCGACGCGAAGCTGGTTGCACACCGTCTCTGAAATCGACGTATTCGAAGTTAGAGGTCGGTCAGACCAAATCGAGCCCGACCTCTATTCGTCGCTAGCTCGACTTCGTTAAGCTCAGCTTCTCACAACTTACG
>JAQGBB010000234.1:0-22784 GCA_034691745.1 Prismatolaimus dolichurus
AGCTAAGTGGTTGAAGGTCCATTATCCCCTTCTATCCCCCACCTATCCCCTTCCAAAAAATCGAAAGTTAGCGCACGTGTTCTAAAGTGCTCGAAGGTGTTCCAGGGTATTCCAGAATGCAAAAAATTTCCTGGAAGTTATTTTTGTAATAATCCAGGATGCTTTTTCGGCTTTGCCGATTCCACTTGTTCGAGGCCGTTTAGCATATTTCCCCAGTGCGTAGGTTGAATAAACAACAAATATCGATTTGTTATTCGCAGTTAGTCATCAGCCTCGAAAAGGCTTCATTTCAAACGCTTCGAAACAGATTCATAAAATTTTTTGAAATTTTTAATTTTCGATTTCTTAATTTTGGATTTTCAATTTTTAAAATGAATTTTGAAATTTTAGAGTTCTCACGATTTTGAAAATTGCTCGAAATTGTGGAACATTTTTATCGAAAAAATGTTTGCTGTGATATTATATTTATGATTATATTATATTTTTATTTATTATATTTATTCATAATACGTCCAAACATAAAATAAAATGAACTTTTGCTGGGTTATATAAATTACTATAAAAATTAGTCAATTGTAATTTTCAAATTAAATGGGACGATTCTATTTTTTAGTTAAAATCGTTTCTTTTAAAAGTAAATTCTAGCAGAAGAAAAACCGAGGTAAATTTAACTCATTCCCAGCTTGGCTCAGAATCGATAGATATCAATTTTTTTCAACCTATTCTCTTCGTTTAGCATGCGCTCCCCCGAAACTAAGACACAAAGCTCTGTATTCCTCGCTACGCCCGCATCGTCTTTGTGTAGCCTCCAACGTCCGTTCGATTGATGCTTCTCCAACCCATCGTCGACATTGCTGTATAAACACCGCCGGTTTCACCGGTTCGACAGACAGTCGATCTCGCCAAATGAGCAAGTCGAGAACTTCTTCATCCTCCTTCAGGGAAAAATAAACGGTCGCCATAATGGCGTTTGCTAACGTCTGCGCTTTGTTGTCGCTCTTCTTTGTCTGCTCGCTGTTCGAGACATTTAGCTTTACGTTTATCGCCTACGTCATCTCAAACATCGAAAAGGTATTCGACGTCCCGCCACCGCTTTCGCGGCTGCTCGTCGCCGCTGCCGATATCGGCCTGCTCGTTGCGATCGTCGTGCTCGCCTATCACGGGGCGAGACGGAATCGTGCCAGATGGATCGGCATCGGGTGTGTGGTCATCGCGATAGCGTGCTTGCTCGTCGCGTTGCCACATTTCTTCTTCACGAACTTCGCGAAGACGACGATTGATAATACGCATCGCATGCGGCACATCTCGGAGGCGGACGTCGCGACGTATATGATCAAGTTTAAGAAGGACGAAGGGAAGGGCGATTTGCTTGGTGGAAAGCCCGAGGGGAATGGGTCGGTTGATAATGGGGTTGGCGCCGACTTTGGCAATCTCGATAAAGAGGTTGAGGCGGCAACGCTAGCACCGTGGATGGTTGAGTGGATGAAGGAAGAAGCTGAAAGGTATGGATAGAACGAATTATTGGCTTTTTTATCGATCTTTTCGATTCTTAGATTCATTTAGCGATTTTTACTTATCGATTTTTTCATTGGATTATCGAATTCGAATTTTCTATTCATTTGTGTTTTCGATCCTTTATCGATTCGCCACCGATTTTTCGATGCACTTATCGATTCTATCGACCAATTTATTGATTTCTTCGATTTTGATCGATTTCTGCTTCGATTTCATTTGATTTTCGATTTCTTTAACGGTTTATTCAGTTAGTCGTTTGAAATATTTATAGGGAAGCAGAGGAAGAGAGGAAAAAAGGGAACACGGCAACGACTACGACGACAACCACGACAACAACCACGACAACGACAACGACGACCGTAAGTTTGGCGCCGGCTACCTACGACGCCGCTTACTTCATTCGTGGTGAAGGGCTGAATCGCGTAAATCGAGCCGCATCGTTGCCGATCTTCATCTGCAACCCGATCGTTCAGCGCTTAAAGACCGCTCTTGAAGAGGATCGATGCTCCCCTCGGCATCCGAATGGCATCGCATACGCGATGATCTTCATCGGCGTCGTCTTCATTGGCATCGGTCACAGTTTACCGTGGACACTCGGCGTTCCGCTAATTGACGATCATATCGAGAAGAAGAACATGCCACTCATCTTCGGTACAGACCATGTTTTGCTAATCGATTATTCAGTCACGTGATCGAAGACCGATTCTTCATAATTCCCTAGGCGGCGTCTTCTTCTTGCACATCGTCGGTCCCGTCATCGGCCTCGTTCTCGGCGGCATCCTCAGTCAGATGTACTTCACATTTCGAGGTGTGTTTATCGATTTTTCGCTTCGATTTTGAACGAAGATCAAACTTTCTCTAGATCCACCTCCGGGTATCACTCCACTCGACCTCAGCTGGATCGGTGCTTGGTGGCCAACCTACATCGTCGTCTTCGGTGCCTTACTGATTCCCGCTGTCCTGCTTATCTTCTTCCCGCGCATCAAGCGAGAGGGCACAAACTCGGCTGCGATGACGCTCGAGAATCGAGCGAGCGATGAAAAGAAGTCGCGTCGACCGGACGATGAAGTCTTTGATAATCATCGCCAGCTTGTCGAAAACGGCCCCGCGGGCTCGTTTGTCGTTGAAGTTCGCTGTAAGTGGCGCAGTAGCGACGGTGAAAACAAATTGAATTGCGTTGAATCGATTCGATTTCGATTATCTCTCAGAATTTTCGATTTGTTTCGAAACTTTCGCCACCGAGAATTCGAAGCGCCGTCATTTTCGTTCGATTCGGAATTCAAATCATTTTGATTGACCTGATTCGACTTTTTCGAATCGATTCGATTTTGAAGGAAATTCGATTTTGAAGGAAATTCGATTTTGAAGAAAATTCGATTCGATTTTGAAAGAGATTCCAAAAACTGTGTTTGAGCATCGCTTCTTCACAGGTTTTACCAACTGAAGCATATGCGATTATCGATTAATCATTTTTCAGCCTTCTTCGGGTCGATCACTGCGATCTTTCGACACAAGATCTTCGTCGCCGCTCTCATCGCACGAATCGTCGACGCGTTCGCCGCAAGGGGCTACTTCGCGTTTCTGCCTCGCTATCTCGAGGTTCAGTATGGCTTCGCCAAGACCTACGCTTCGCTTGTGCTCGGTACGCAAAAACGCCTTCTCCCTGGACATTCTGTGCATTTGGCAACATGTTCTCGCGTCAAATTTGACTGTTCGTCGCTCCGCAGGTGGAAGCACTGTCCTCGGATTCGGCGCTGGCATAGCTATCGGCGCCGGAATCACGCGTTGTTACAAGCTGCAGGGACGTAAAGCTGCGACGCTGATCGTCGTCGTTTCGTTGCTTGGCGCGGTGTTCGCCTTCGCACAACTCGGTCTCGGATGTCAAACTTTACACGAAGCTGCTAGTGATCTTCACGCGTAAGTCTGGGATCATTAGCTGACAATTTTCGATCACGTTTAGCTTGATCGATTTTTTAGCTCGAACAGCGGGAACCTGACGAACGCTTGTAACGCCGACTGTCTTTGCGCGAACGCGACCGCATATCCGGTGTGCAGCAAGGCGGGAACGCTCTACTACTCGCCGTGTCATGCTGGTTGCAGGAACGTATCGATGGAAAATAAAATCAAGTTTAAACTGGTACGTATTTTTAGAGTTTTTATTTTTATTTTTTAAATTTTTTTCACATGGATCACTCGTATTTTTTAAAATTCGATTAATTTTTATCGATTTTTATTTATCAACGATTTTTCCAGCGTATTTTCGAATGCATGTGCACCAACGTGTCGGAGGAGGTGTCGCCGGACTGGTGCCCGACGGACTGTGGCACGAAGGCGACGATCTATCTCGTTCTCGTGATCTTCACTGGCGTCGTCTGGGGCATGAGCTTTGTACCAAGTGCCCTTATCATTATGAGGTACTTTTCGGCGTGCATGGACGTGCTTCGATTTGCAAACAAATCGGCAAAGCCGAAAAATGCAACTTCTGGAACATGTTCTTCAAACGCTACAGTCCAGTGACCATACATTCCTCTTTAGACACCGAATCAAGCATTGTACACCTCTGTGTAGAAAGAAAAAACAAAAAACAAAAAAGTTTGTGTGTACGGCGGGAGATCGAACCCGCGATCTTCTGTTCGTCAGTGCATCGCCTAACAAACGATTTTCAACACGATATCGCGATGTTCAAAAATGGTTTTCTACTGGTCATTTTCGTGGGCTTGAGTCCGACGTGCACAAAAGTTGTTCCCCTTGTTCTCAGTTTTCGAATGATATATAAAACAGGTCGCATCGTTGCTTAGAGCTCAAAATATCGTTAGCAGTCGATGAGGAATGCCGATCGAAAAAATGACAAGTCCGAACGGCCACCTTTTTTGTGCAGACCACTGAGAGCATCCGACAGCCCAGAGACTAGCAAACGGACCATCAGCAGATCACGCAGATACATTTTAGTTTTAAAATTTTGAAAATCGGTTGAGAAAAACTAAAGTTATCGTCTGAACGGACGGACGCACGCACGCGCGGACGGACGGACACGCGAACAGGCAGCTTCGTTTGCTTACGCGCTGCGTGCTCCAGAAGTTGAAAAAAATCGCTTTTGCATTTCAGATCAGTTCCGATCGATCTACGATCGATTGCGCTTGGTGTTGGTGCCTTTCTCATCAGTTTGCTCAGTGAGTCAGTCGTAGGTTTTCTCATTGGCTATACTGTGGGTCCGAAAATTTGAATTTGCTTTTATATTAAATTTTAAATGCAAAAATTAAAATTAATTCAAGTTTAAATTAATTAAATTTAAAAATAAATAAATTTTAATAATGTTAATATTTTTATTTTATTTCTTTTTTTCAGGCACTTTTCCATCGCCAATCGCCTACGATTACGTGCAGGCGAGCGCGTGTCTTAGTAGCCCCACCGAGTGTGGCGACCGCCGCGGGGCCTGTGCTTTATACGACCCGCAAGCCCTGCGCTTTCGGTATACTAGTCCAAAATCACTCCATAATTTTATTGTGTAAACAAAGAATTTTCCTAATAGCATTCATGCTTTTCTGGGCGGCCTTCGTCTCGTGGCGGTCCTGTTTGACCTCTGCGTAGTCTCCTTGGCGGTTAAGCTAAAGCTCTTCGAATCCGAGCCCGCCAACGACCCGGTTGTCTTGCGCGGCCACACACTAAAGGAGCAAAATCACTACGAACAGGCGACCTCGCCGACCTATAACGGCTTCGATGACTACGTCGACGGCTCGGAGAGCAAGGGGGCGTTGTAGGCTTGGAACGTGTCTGCTGGTATTAACTGTCGGGTATGATCAATAAGAATCGACAAGGCGTCTGATTATCGATTTTTTTATTTGATTAATAATCGATAATTACCTAATGTTTTTTGTATCCTTGCGTTGGAAGAGGATTCGTGCCGTATTTGTGCCTCAGGATGTTTAGCTTGACGGACTTTCTCGCACGTGCAATCGAGTTCGGACGTACCTCGCACGAGATTGCTTTCTGCTATTAACGTCTTGCTCAAAGCTAACACGCGGTCTGCCTAGGCGAGGAATTGGTGTGCGTTCGTAAGGATCCGCAAAATCTGCGCGGAAAAATCGTGAATTTTGCGCGCAATGTAAATCCGTGCCGTAGGACTGGTCCACGGCTTAGTTTGCTTCACTGACTACGGCTCATGCATAGGCCGTTAGTATTCCGCAAAGAAGTAGTTCCATTTTTGTTAGGAAAAATTCGAAAATTAATTGACACAAAAATTGAAGCCAATTCCAGCACACTTTTTGCCTTATTTTTCTGCAGAAATTGCAAAAATTTGGCGAATTCTGTGCAAAGTTCCAAATTCTGCGCAACAGCTCAAGAATACCGAATTCTGCACGCAGAATCGCGGATTTTGCGGGTCCCTAGTTCGTTGTTTGCTATTGTAGCTAGGTGTGCTTTCTCATGTTTGAGCTTCTTTCGTTGGACGGATGCGGTTACTGTACTGTGCCAGTTTTATGGCGATCAGCGGATCCACTGCGAAATTCGAATTTGATCTAATTTTGTGAGTTTCTCTAGAGTATCTAGAGTAGATGAGGGACGTTCACTATGCTGCAAACTGTATTGATTCAAACTTATCAGGCGGACGCAAATTTTTGGCGAAAAGCGTGCAAGGGTAAAAACCCGTCTAGTGGTTTTCACTCGATTAGCAATGAAAATTTCTGAGATTTCCCAAAAAGTCAAAATGTTGAAAAATTTCACTCAAAAGGTTCAGATTTTTTCTACTTTTTCTTATGTTTTACTTTTTCGATTTTTTTGGACATTTCACAAAAAAAGTTGAAATATGTTTTACTCAAAAAGATCAAAATTTTATAAATTTTTAAACTTCAAATTTTTTTTTAATTCTTTAAATTTTTTTAATTTAAATTTTATTTTCTAAATTTTCTTTTTTCGACTGATCCGGGGTATATGCCCCCCTGAACCTCATGCCCGATAGTTGATTGCATCAGAAGTCAGAATGCATGAAGAGAAGCAGGTGCAGCCTTTCGTTTCAAAACACCTTATGCAGCTAAAGCAAACAAATCGCCCACTCCCGCTCACCTGGAGCGAAACGCGCAATCATTTTCAGAAAAACAGCCGAACAGAACCAAAAAATGTTGCCAAACGCGATGCACGAGTTCGCCGACGAAACATTCATCTTCGGTCTCCATCTCCTCCGACGGAACGGTCTCAGCGTCGTCGAAACGACGTTCTGGATGTTCACAGTCGCCGTTCTAACCTGCCTAACCGTAAAGGATCTCGCAGACCTCACAACAGAATGGTTCTCCGAGGAGCCAACAACGCTCGCCTATCGAGACGAGAATGAATCGATCATCTTCTCACCGGCACCAACGATGTTCATGCCCATCAAATTCGATCGGTTCATCCTGAACGTCACCGATCCCAAAATCCTAGAGCCAAAAACCGAAAGAATTTTGGCCGCTTATACTCAATCGGTAAAAGAGGAGAACTTTACCATTTTTATCGATTCCTTCGATGACGTAATGGCCGAACTCGTCTTCGCGATGCTCATCAGCGTCAACGAACTCGAGTATCGGCTAACGCGAGGCCGTCTGAACGAGCTGAACGAAAGTCGTCTTTGCGCCTGGGCACACTTGTACAACGAGAGGCGAAATTTTCGCGCCCTCAATCGGGCTATGCGCGATCTTTTCAGGAGATTTCAGGATGCTAAAGTTAACTTCCGACGATTGATTGAGCTCGCCGGCGCGTGGTACTGTCGAAAGTTCGACCTTCGCACCTGCTTTCAGCGCTACGACCGATTTTCGGAACGAACGGACACGACGTGCAGCTCGGGGTGTGGACTCGACTCGATCGTCCATCTCGACAATGAGGGCGTCGATGTGAGGCTCACCGCAGACGAACTGAAGTTCGCGAGTCTCACCGATCAGTTCTTCATTCTCGCTAAGGTTGCAACGAATTTGAATGGAAAGTCTAAAATAGTGAAAAATACGAAAATTAAAATCGAATTAATGATCAAAAATTCGAAATATAAATCTAATTTGTGATAGAATTGAATCGAAATTCAAATTGAGTCGAATCTGTGAGCGAAAATTTTAATAGAATCGAATTTCTGACAGAAAGTTTTCGAACCGAATCGTATAGTGAAAATATTTCGCATTTTTTTTTTCGAATATAAAGTCGAAAAAATTCGTTGCAACCTTGATTCTCGCGAATGAAGGACGCTGTCAGCAACAAATCGAGCGGGCCCCGAAATCTCCTCTGGCTGGATTTTGGCGGCGGTCCAGGCACCGACTTCGAGAAGCACGCCGATATGGGGGTCTTCCTGCTACCGGCTCAGATCGAAGAGTTGAACGTGCGCGTGTCGAACGTCTTCCAGCGCTACGATCGAGCGTCGAAACCGTGCTCATACGATGAGCGCTGGTCCGATTGTACAGAGGTCTGCACGGCGCGATTCGTCCTCAAGCGCTGTGGATGTTGGCCGACTTACCTCTTTCCGGCCTACGTTCCACCCGATTCACGAACACCCTTGTGTCCGAACGGGAACGAATCGATCGTTGACGGTCTCTACATGGTTCCATTCACTCCCGGCTGCTTACTCGAGACCGAGAAAGACGTGAAAACGGTGAAAAAATCGATCGAAAATTGCAAGAAGGAGGCGTGCAAACCCGACTGTAAGACGCGGAGTTACGTCTTCAGTGAAGTCGTGCACGCGGCGGAGCCGATTAGAGGCTACAATGTGTCGATATCGATTCGATCGCTTTCGTTTCCTGTTTTCCAAGAGCGCGTCGCGGTTACGTGGGAGATGTTTTTGAGCCAACTCGGAGGAGTCCTTGGGCTTTGGCTGGGCGTAAGCTTTGCGGCTATCCTTCACATTCCGGTCTTCCTCATTCGGCGTTGTGCGCAAGGATTGAAACATCGAGAGGAGCAAGAAGGCGCGCCGAAAACGAGAACTTTGCATACTTGTGTTGTGGCGCCTATGAGGGCGAATGAGGTCGTTGCGGAGCCTATGAGAGCGAATGAGGTCGTTGAGGAGGACCCAGACAAGCAAATGGTTTGGAGATTTTGAGCTAATGAGTAAAAGTGAGATTTTCTCGGTTGTGCACGATGTTCAAAGCAGCAAGTCGGACGTGCTGCTCGTAGGCCCACTGACACGTAAATTTCTAAATGGTAAAATTCTGCCCCACATGTAGTCTACACTAAACTGCTTCAACATCAAAAGACAAAAAATTTTGCAGATACCCAAACGAATGTTACGTCAGTTTTCTATTTTCCTTGACCGTGTCTACCTACGTACATACGACGACCTTTAAAAAATTAGACCCATCGCTTAGCACTTACAAGTGGAACGGCTGAAAACCGAAGTGCATCCTGCCTATGACAAGAAAACACGAGCACAGAAGTTTATGAAGCACGAGAAAAAGGAGTCCATGATTTGTCTATGTTTTACGTTTTCCTCGCTCGCTTGATGAAACAACTCGGATGTACCGATCCTCGAGGCCCACTGACGCAACGTGATAGTGGGTCTGAGTTCATTTACGACAAAAAACCATGGATGACAAGGAAATTTTGAAGCATACGACCTAGGAGTGCGCACAGCAAATTTAAGCCAAATCCGTTGAGGCGTTCAGGAGTTATGCACAAAACAATATTACATACTGTGTGTTAGTGGGCCTGAAAATTCTTATGACAGAAACCATCCATGACAACAAATTTTGAAGCGTACCGTGTGGGCTAATACCGCGCTGAGCCTCAGCCGGGGCTGCTAACCCCTACGAAACATCCCTCCCCGGTCTCATTCACGGCCAACGAAGCCGCGGCGTTTGGGGTTCGCGGCCAGGTGGCTCTCGTTCCACTGGACGTCCTCCCCTTGCAGGTCCCATACTTTCGGCTATGGGGTGTTCACACCTGCATAAAGTAAGCTCCCGACGTTGCTGTGACCGGAGGAGATCCTTCGTCTCAATCGAGGATATCGGGATCAAACAACAACAACCGTGTGGGGGGTGTGCGCACCAAATTTCAGCCAAGTCCGTTGAGGCGTTTAGGAGTTATGTGGAAAACACGTTATTTTACAATGGAGTGGGCTTTATAGAGCGGCATGCTCGGGAAGTATTAAGTCCCAGGGCTCATCTTCGAACTTGAATCGTAATTTGATTACGCATTTTGATTACGCCTTTTTTAATTCTAGCTCGATGATAAAGACTGACGAAAAATTTGTCGGCACTGATCTGTGTTATTGCCTATCTAGCTACATCAGCCTGAAGGACTCGTCAAAGTGCACCGTCGATCCATAGTTCTGCCTTGGCTCCGCGTGGTGCAAATTTTCCATGCCGTAAGTGGCACGCTCCCCTCGAACTCAAGCGTTAATATTTTTGAAATCGATAAATTGATAATTTGCAAACTATAGCGGATCAAATGTGTCAGCGTCAATGCTTTGAAAAGGGCTGCGCATCCGCAATTTGCTCGATTGGAGGATGCTCGTGTGGAGATAGTGACGGCAACGGCTGTCCGCGGACAGACGTGTTACGAGCCATCAGCTGCGGTGCGTCTGTGAACATTACTGAGGAACGCGAAATAGAATTATTTTGACTTTTCATTCGCAATTGCTAAAAGGCCCCGCTTTGATGTCAAGTCAAGCTACCTTTGCCGACACTTCCACGTTTTGGATGTCAAAATTCTTCATAGCATATGATAACGTCACAAAAATGATTGCCGTACGGGAGCCTTGAAATTCCAGGGTTGTTCGAGAGCTAGCGTTTGACATTTTTGCGTCAAATCTGCTGCAGGTCCAAAGGAATTTCTTCACATAAAGCATATGCTGGATCGTTTGTCATTTTTGAGAGAGCTTTCTAGACGTAGTTATTAGATCCAACTTTGTGCTTCATCACGTGCCGCGCTCAACTATGCCAGCGTTCCGGGTGCGTCTGGTCGACAGTGCCGACAGACCCGAATAGTAGTCGATGCGTTTGCGAGTCGTGCGTCCGATTTGTTCGAGTCGCCGGCCAACCACCTCAAACCGGACCTTGAAAACAAATCGTGGCGTGTCTACAGCATAGTAGCATAACTATCTGGTACTACGCTCCGCTGATTTTAGACATAAGCACAAGCGACAAGTGTTTGAATGTTTCTACATTGTGCAACTTTATCAGCACTCATTAACGAACTTGTTACTTTAAACGAAATATTTTAATAAACTGCAGATCAATCCAGTCACCAGCTGAATCACTCCGATTTTACAAGTCGACGTGTTTTATCGCCAGTAATTAGCAGCTGCATTTGACTCAAGCACAAAGTTTTTAGTTCAATACACTCAGTACAATGAACCTGCGTTTCCTGGCGGCTAACTCACTCCCACTGACTCGCTGAACCGCCAATCACTAGCTCACCCAATCATAACTAACTCTCAGAAATAATGCGCCAACATTCTCTCGATCGAGGCGAAAGGGGCGGCGCGAATCCGTGCACGTTTCTGGGTTTTCAAGTTTATCTGGGTGTCCAGCAGCTACGGGTCTTCTTCGAGAACATCGACGGACAGTTGGTGAATAACTATCAGGCGCGCGGCTGGTTTGCACCATATCAGCTTCGCAGGTACTACTCGAGTTCGTGGTACCTCGATAAGCTGAACGACTGACCGTCTATATTTTGGCGGAGCTGCGCGGCGTCGTCACGAAGCTAAAGGCGGATCTTGAGGAAATATATTTTGAGGAGATGGTGGACGAGTTTCTCGAGCAGATCGATGGCGAGAGAGCCGAGCGAAAGTTACAAATTCAGGAGTTTGCAAAAGGGATTGCGTCAAAATCACATTTTTAGAGAAGAGCGCTGGATAGGTGGAGGGCTCGCTTTATCGACGAGCTAACGACGACGATGACGTCGGAAAGCTCGACAACTTTGATGAGAACTTTGTAGAAGGCCTTGAATGAACAGATTAGCTTACGAAAGGGGAGTACCACCGCGAGCGGCGCGACGGAGAGCAGTGTGTCGGAAGCCGGCTCGTCCACTGTAGCTGTAGCTTAAGCAAAATAGAGTTTGCCAGAGTATTCTTTATTGCAGTATGCTTGTGAGAGCGCAGTGCAAATTTCCCATTTTTGATCCCGTAACGCCAGCAGCACACTGCACACTAATAGACAGTTGACGGTGGTTATCAAGCATCTGACCTAATATTCGATCTGAAACGAGTATCTTGTGCTTTTCTTAACATAAACGCCGGTTGTTATAAGTGTCTTAATATTGACATAAACGCATGCCTTTTAGCTCTGACTAAGACTAAAGCACTACCAAACAAGGCAATACGTTGACTAGCATCGAAGCTGAAAAATATCAATGGCATGGTCTGCACGCTGGTACATCGGCGCATCGCAAGCACTTATCGAGTGCCTCATTGTAAAGCAAGTCGTCGGGGCAGTGCATCACCCACATGTAATGCCCGGAGCAAGCACAAAAGTCATGACTGCATGGTCGACGCGGATCGGCGTAATTCCCGTCTCGTCTTCCGATGCAGGAGAATCCTAAAAGTGAGCATACAAAACATTTTAAAAATCAGTAAAAATAAAATTAAACGAATCAATAAATGAATAAAAATCAATAAATGAATAAAAATCAATAAATGAATAAAAATCAATAAATAAAGAAAAATCAATAACTTACCCTCACACAATCCAAACACCGGCGCAGGTGTCGTGGGCGGTGGTGTTGGCCTCGGCGTCGTCGGCGGTGGCGGTGGCGGCGGCGTCTCAATGCGGTCGCTGTCAATTCGGAACATCCACTTTCCGCCGACGCCAACGTTCGACCTGTCGACAACGCTTCTGATCTCTGGCGTGCAGGACTCGGGTATCATGTAGATGTGATCGGCGATGCCGTCGCCAGGATCGAAGCCGACCTTCGCGGTCATTGTCCACTGGATCTTGTTGTAGTAGAAAGTGGCGAAGGACTTCTCGCCGTCGGTGCCGATGATCGCCTGGAACGTATCGCGTTCAGGCCCAGACGGCGAGAAAGCGGCCACCTCGTTGTAGGTCGCCACGAAGGCCCACCGCAACCGGAGGTCTCGGATACCCGTGAATGTCGCCATTACCTCGGCCGAGTAGCGTTGGAGAAGAGCAGCGTCCGTCGTCTGCCGGTAGTAGATGTGACCGCCTTTGCTTATGTCGACGTCGGCCCAGAACGGCGAGACCATACTATACTCACGTGACTGCAGTGTGCACGTCGGTGTGAACTGGGTGATGCTCTGCTTGAACGAGATGACGCCGTTGTAGGAGATCCAGAGGCGCGTCGAGGGTTGACCGAAGAATGGAATGACGAGTCCGTTAGGGAGGACGGTCGCATTCGTCGGACAGTCGTCGCATGGGGTGAGCGAGGCATCACCTGCCGCTGGGCCAAATGGGTAAAAGCTGGAGGTGGGAATCGCCGCGTTGGCGAGATAGACGGGAGCAAGGAGAAACGTAAGAAAAAGGGAGAACATTATTTTGAAGTCTTTAGTGCTAGTTTAGAACTAACTGCGTTTTGATTAGCCTTTTATGGACCGCCCTTATCGTAAGCCATATTTGATTCGCCGTATTGAGCAAGTTGTTGACGGTGAATTTGACAGTTTTTCGATGTCAGCTGCTGCTTTACGGCGGCTTTAATTCGCGGCTCAGCTAGTTTTTCGACGTACACTGAAAGAAGAAACGATAAGGCCTCGTTAGCTTTTGGGATTTGCAACCAGCCGCATGATGCTACCCGCCCGGAGCATATCACACTTTTGTCTGCGTCCATGAGCTTGTCGAAAATGACGTCGGCTACGGTACAAAGTTTGTACGTCGAAAATTTGTTGCTCAGTTTTGTAAGTTAAGTAACAATGCATTTTAAGTGATGTCCAGTTGCATGCTGACACGATTAGCCGCAAAGTCGAAGAAGCATCCTGTCAAACAAACAACATGTTCAAGTAATTTGGATCTTCTGGAACAGCTGGAACACTTAGATGCAGTCTGGAATATGCTGCAGCACATCATTTTAGTGTGCGCTAATCTTCCAAGCGGTACCTGTGCTAGATACACAGAAGAGAAAAAAGAGATAGTGTGTTTAACAATCCCAGTCGCACCACTTTGCATTTGTTCTACCCTGCACGCCGTGCGGTTCAAGCGAAGACGCAACAAGTTAATCTACAAAACAGAAACAAGTCGGACGTGCCGATCCTCGAGGCTCACTGACGATGTGTGCCAGTGGACCCGAAGATCATAATATCGCGTACGGAAAATAAAAAAGCAATAGTGCGTCGTGCTTAACAAAACGAACGGAAGCATGTTCGCGCTGCAACGCAGGAAAGAAATTCTGGTTTTTAACGTTAAACCGGCTTTTTCGCAGAGAACTGGTTTTCGGTCATTAAATTTATATGCTCAACCTTCTTAAAGCAAAAACAAACAAAATACAAGTGAAATCGGCAAAGCCGAAAAGCGCGTTCTACCTGACAAAAAATTGGAATTTTTTGGGTGTTCTGGAACACCCTGCAACAGTCTGAAAACTTTAGAGCACTCTAGACAATCCTGATTAAAAAAAATTTGGAGTGTTCTGGAACATCTTAGAATGCGTTCCTAGAAGCGGCTAAATAAATAGAAGTCAACTAAATGACAGATTCTCGCTATATTCTTAGGCACCACTCGAGGTGTCTAAATATTTAGTGGACATCTATTTATTTAGCGCTTTATAGGAACGGACTCTTATTCTCATGCGCTCATGCAGAAATAGCTTCACCTGACACGTGCACACGACAGTTAATCGCTCGAGTATTGAGTAAACCGCAGCTCTAGCCGGTCGCAGGCAGGAGAAACACATTAGTCAGCTATGGATGAAAGCAATGATTGTTTCTATGTTAGCTGGACGAGTTGAAGCAGCATTGAGTAGGCTGATACACAGCAGAGTGGACCGTCCTTCAACAACGATTGAGTGGACCGCGCTTGTGTGAAGGAAGAGCAACCTGCAAAGCTGGGTGGACCGCGCTGGTGTGGTCGAGGGACCGCCCTGGAATCGTGGAGGAACTCCCTGGCATAGTGAGTGGACCGTTCTTCAATAACGACTGAACCGCACGCGAGCCGTAAACGGACCGTTGTGGCATAGCGAATGGACCGCACTAGAATGCACTATACGCTCTAAAGAGAATTCTAAAAGTCGCTTATTCAACATGTTTCGACTGCATATTTTGCTTATACGATTTGCACCGCACTGGCACCTTGCAGAACGTATATACGCCGTGCACTGGTATACCACCCGTCTCAGACCGGCGTGTTCGATTCGACAGACCCCAAACCAAAAATACGTAAGCACGTATACTCGAACGTAAACGCACTCAGCGTTCGCGAATGTGGCGCCGCGAGACTGAACTCCGTAGCCGAAACTGTCAGCAAAGACGCGACCGGGTTGACGGGGTCCATGATTGCCTCGGTGGTCATGGCCGTCTAAAATAATTAACTTTGAATAATAACTAACAATATTAATTATGATATCAAAACCAACAGCCTTCAGGCCCATGATCCCTTAGGGATCGATGAGCATACCGAGCACCCACGGCCTGTACTCTCTAGCCAGAAAAATGCCGTTAACGAGCTTATATCGAAAGCTTCGAAGAAGCAATCGATGAACTTATTCTGCTCGACCTCCATCTCTTGCCAAAAATTTCAGATGACGGTTTGCGCTTATGCGGTCTCCTTACGATTCCGCTTACGGTGTCATGCTTCGCTTCTCTTCGTCATCAGGCGACAAGATGTCCTCTTTTCGCAACGGCATCAAATCCTGTAGCCTCTTCACCTTGAGCGCGAGCAAGTCGAGCGCTCGAAACTGTTGGTGGTACGGCTTCGCCCATCGACGCGGATCCGCAACGAAGTAATCGCTGCCGAGACGAGCGAGATTGGCGTCCGTCAGGCACGTCTGCGACCAATCTCGCGGCGAGCCGATCATGCATATCGAGTCCTACTAGTTATCTATTCTACTATCGAAAAATTGTTTCTCCGTCTGTCTGTCTGTCTGAAGCCGGCGAATGTTACCGATGTGGGCGAGCGTGTGTAAAGCAGCTTTGCTATAAGTGTCCCGATTGTGTTTAGCTGCAGGGGTCGACCGTGCTCGTGATAAGCGGCTCCACCGGCCAATCGTAGAAAGCGCAACCGGCCAATAGTAGGGGCGCAACCGGTCAATGATAGGTGGCGAAACCGGCCAATGGTATGTGGCGCAACCGGCCAATAATAGGAGCGCAACCCGCCAACGGTAGAGGACGCAACCGGCCAATGGTATGTGGCGCAACCGGCCAATGGTAGAGAGCGCAACCGGCCAATGGTAGGGGCGCAACCGGTCAATGGTACGTGGCGCAACCGGCCAATGGTATGTGGCACAACCGACTAATGGTAAATGGTGAAATCGGCCAATGGTAGGGGCGCAACCGGCCAATGGCAAATTGGTTGCGCTAATATTTTCGAACGTTAAGCAAGGAAACAAAATTGGAGCGTTAAGCTGTTTTTCTGTGATTTCAGCTGCTATATGCCTCCAGAGATTCTTTCCCTTATTCTTTAGTGCATTCACTGCTCTGCTGAAGGGCACAATGCAAACTGCGCACAGTACAAAACAGCATTAAATTTCATTTGTAAGTCGTTAACCGCAGTAGCATTCTGGCGTCGACGATGGGTCCGGTGGCGTTCGAGCGACACACACGTTGCACTTTAGTCCTGGGTAGCAGCCATACGATCCCGTGTTTGGTCCAGCAACGCAGAATTCTGCTCGTTTTCCGCACGCCCGGCCAGCGCGACGTAATGTTGACAAAGAGTTCGCTAATCGAATGGAAAAAGGTTCGCTTACCCAAAAGGAAAATGTGCTAATGGCGCTACATTGCGCATGTGGATAGAAACGAGGGAGAAACATTTTTAGACTATATGTTCGTGTATACACATTGGTTTTAACCCTGCAACGCCAAAAGATGCAGTTAAAATCTTGTTTGAAATCGAAATCGAATTTAGGCGAAATCAAAAAAGAAATTTAAATTTTTTTCTTTGGTACAAATTTTGTACCATTGGGCGTTGCTGGGTTAATCCTAAATACATTCGGAGCTGAGAAACAAAAATGTGAATAATGCTCGTTAAGATTCTATGTGCTTTTGGCCGCATGCTCAACATTTGAGGGTACAGCTCCGTCTGCGTTCCGCAAAGCTGGAAAAGGCAAAGCACGGTGATGGTGAGCCACATCAACTGCATAGCTGTTTTCGAAGAACGTCGAGAGAATATATCTCAAAAATAGAAAGTGGTAATTTGATTAACACTAAGCGAGAAAATTTATCCCAATACAGTCGAATAAAAGCGCACGCCGATTTTTAAATATTTACGTTGTGGCACATCAGCAGTTAATTCACAGCGGTAAGGGTCATCACATATATGAGATAACGCAAAAAACCGAGTTTTTCTGTACCCTCTGATATGGAACGTGCATTGATTTACGTTTAATATATAAAATCGCTTTGCCCAACCACTACCGATCGACTGTCAATCGATCGTACCGTCAAACATGTTTGGCCAGTATGATACGTGTTGACTGTTGTCTGTGTACACTGTACTGTCACGTTAGTCACTCTGTTTTCGTATTGGCAGTAACGTCTAGACATGATTCGCAAAAACACTAACTTATTATTCAAAATGTCGGAGTCGGATCGCAATTACGGTTTGAAACACAACCGGCGTTGTGGTCGTTTAGGCCCACTGACGCGTCAGTGCCCTTATTCGATCGCGTTTGTCCGTCTGTCTGTCAGCGGTCTAACGCACGCTAGACGAAACGGATCGAGCTGAAGATTTTCAACAAACATTCCCTGAGGGAAATGTAAAAAGGAGTTCAAATTGTGAGATTTTTGGTGCAATATTCGAATTTAAAAAACCTTAAATTTCTAAAAAATATTGCGGCATGCGTAACTAAAAAGTGTAGCCAAGTGCAGGTAAACAACGAATTGAATTCCTGCGTATCTTTCCCCGTGTTCTTCTTTCACAAAATTCTTTACTTCATTCACTGCTGAACGGCACGACGTGCACGGTATCAATCGCACTTCGAATTAATTAACGATTCAAACGGTTCTTGTTCAGCAAATTGTTAACCGCAATAACATTCCAGATTCAACGACGGGTCCGGTGGATTGCTGGCGTTGCACACGTTGCACTGCAATCCAGGGCAGCACCCGAACGATCCCGTGTTGGGTTCAGCAACGCAGAACCCTCCTCGTTGTCCGCAGGGCAAGCACGACGGTAGATTGTAGACGGGCGGCCAGGTTCCGTTGGGTTGACAGACGATTGTTGCGCTTCCGTCCCAAATCATGTAGCCAGCGTCACACGTGAGCGTCGCCGACGTTGCAGTCGTCCACACACAGCCCTGGGACCCACACGTGGCGGTCTGATTATAGACGATGGAGCCAGAGTGGACCGACAGACCACTGTTTGGACAGGCTAGCGAAAACACAGTATACGCACTTTCACTTTTGCTAATAGGATTAGTTTTTGGTGGATAAGGGATATTAAAAAGCGTGGATGCTGAGAATCCTCAGAAAGATTTAAAAAATGCGGCCAATTTGCAGTCAGCACAAAATTTTGGGGTCTTTGTGAGTTGTGACAAAGAGGTTCTAATCACAAACAAAATGTTCGTTTTCCGGGAGAGCAAAAGTGTTAGTGACGCTACATACTGGACAGGGAGCTCAAGAGCAAAGGAGTAAAATAATTCTTAATTTTTATACGTACATTTATGACGTCACGGATTAGGGAAGAGGAGTCGGGTCCATATGACGTTACGTGCAAAAGATGGCCAATGTTTATCTGTTATAGGAAGTGACGTAGGCGAGAGAGATGCATCACGAAAGCTGCAAAATAAGTGACTTCATAAATGTTCGGCCCGTAGGGACTTAATTTTAATAAATTGTGGCAAATAAATGTTAGCAAGCTAATTCAACTAAATTTCATTTTAAAATCCTCTCCACTTTTAAGCGTCTGCTCACCATTTGTACTCACAGCTGCATCTGTGTTTTGTAGAGCCTCAAAAAGCCAGAGCATAATGATGGTGAACCGCATATTTTTTCGAAGAACGTCGAGCGAATTTATGTTTCAAAATGCAAAATCGTTCTCTGTGAACGCTAAGCTAGAAAATGTGGCCAAAGAAGCGAATCAGAATGGGCACAACGCAATATTTTCGTTGCCGCACTCAGCAGCATCAAGTTGCATAGCATATATGACGTTGCTCAAAAATATGTTTTTGTGTCTTCCCCTTCTTTAAAAAGTGGCGTGCAAATAATCGACGTTTGATACAGTAAAATCACTTTGGCCAGACAAACTACCTCCATCCGTCGATCGTGACGTCATAAATGTTAGGCCTCGTAAGAGCGGGTTGAATATTCGTGATATACGTACAATCACGTTAATCACCGTGTTTGTGCGTTGGTAGTACCTTATAGACATAATTCTCATTAACATTGAATAATGGACTTTTAAAGCAAAGGCCTTGAAACTGCTTGAAGAAAGCAAATAACGTTGTGGTGTTTTCTTGATTCGTGCTTCTTTGCACCCATGACAGGGCTAAAGGCCAAGTCACCTGGTTCACAAGAGCCTTGAAGGCGTTCACTTCGTATTATTGACGTAGATTTTTATCACTATGAAGTAGAGAAATATATCAACAGTTGTCACTTTGCATGCTTTCGTGATCTCCGCAAGCAGATCGCACTTCATTTTTACAAGCAGCGAAGTGGCATAGCTTCGTCAACAGGGGCGCTAATAGAAATTTTGGCTAGGGAAGCCCAAATTTTTTTCCGGCCTATAACTCTGTGTGGAAGCATAGGCGTGCAAAAAGGAGGGAAGATTTGAGCTCTTCTCTCGAGGGGTACAAGCCCAGATCAAAATAATTTTTTTTAACCAAGGCTCTCAAAGAAAACTCACTCGAAACAGATGCCGAGCGAAATTTTGCGATTTCTCATCAAATTTCGTTGTAGAAAATCATTTCGATCGATTTTTCGTCGGCAAAAAACTTAACTTTTCCTTTTTCCCACCCGTTGGGGGCCCGCCCCCCCCCCCTGAGGAATGTGCGCACTATGCAGCGATCGTGTGATCATCATGGCTTTATAAAAGGCAATAAACTGGCGTTTGGAGCTACGCACCCGTCAGATTGGACGATGTTTTTTGCACGTACAGTACACATTCTCGGCAACTGTCGACACGAACGGCTTGCCAAAAGTGCTTGACAACAAGGCAGGGGTCAGCAAACTTTCACTTTTCTTCCCTCAAAATTTTTTTATCCTGTTTTCTGTTCTCTCGCTGTTAGTTTCAACCAGCCTAAGCCGCTAGCTAGCTGTGTTTGCGTAGTGTTATAAGATCCATTGCGTTTTTTAGTGCCTGACGAAGCATTTCAAAGTAAATGCGAAACCTCGCGTTTGGTTTTCGATGTCTTTAAGTCTGCTCGATAGCCTAAAAAATTCCTTCTCGAAAACAAGGCAGCTGCCGAGGCGTGCTCTATGACGTGATCAGAAACACGAGCTTCGTCGGACGCCCGTGCCGTGTTCGCTCTCGAGGAAAGCGGCTACGAATCAATTGGATGATATTTGAGTGGAATGGAATCTAATCCCTGCTGCGATCGATTAATTTTGTGCTGAGAGTGGCGTATATATCTTTCCTGCTCACCTAGTTTTTTATTCGCCGATTGCAAACAGGAAGGAAGGTTTGAGCTCTCGTCGAGGACAACACGCCCAGCTCAAGAGAATTTTTTAGCCAAAGCTCTCCAAGAAAACTCACTTAACCCGCTGTAGGGCGGCCGCGCCGGTCCCCCTCACCTGCGCCCCTGGTGAATGTTAGTTGGCTTTTGGTAAACACATGCACACAGCTCCATCGCCTTCCGCCGCCAGGAAGCTGATCCAATGACCTCAAAACCCTGGTAGTGAAAAGGCCAATCTCGACCGCCTTCCTGCATTACAAATGGTGCAAATTTTCTAGTTTTTTTACGTCTTTTTCAATTCCGATTCCAAGCGTTTTGGGAACCGGACTCACAAAATCGGAATTCCGAACGTTCGCCAATACACACACGTACTGCCATAAAAGAAAGTGCCCGGAAACAATGCATTACAATAGTACTTTCAATACAAACGCTCAAATTCACAGCAGTCGAACAGCGACAGCAACATCTCTTTACTTGTCTTCGCAAACCCAATAGCACTTGACACTCAATACAAAAATCAGAGCAGTTCTAATTCTGTACAATAGAAAAGGCGGACAAAATCCACTCCCCAACAACAAAAGAAAAGCATAAATAACCCAGTCTCAATCTATCGTCCAGACCCGCCTACACTAATGTCCAACTGATGCACAACAAAGTCACTTACAACCGCGAGTTACGAAGATACACATATAGCAGCGCCCGACGCGCTGAGAGATGAAGAATTCGTTTGAGCGAAGAGAAATCGATCGGCATCGATCTATTATCAGAAAAGGGGACTTTCAAAATCTTCACCTCCTTAACTGCAGACAAATATGACAGACCTTTTCTGACGCGCGTCGATCATCGCGAAGTAGTTGCCGAAACGGCGTCGAGACTTCGCCGTCAGGGTTGAGATTCGTCGCCGAATCGGCGAGTGGTCGACGATCGTCTTGCGTTTGCGCCGGCACGGCAGGCGCGGTCGGCGGTGGGGACGATCGAGCATCGGTATCGCTGGTGCACTCCACGCGTTTGTCGTCGCGAAGAATGTGACCCGTGCACGGAGAACGCCTAAAGCGACGAGCACTCGATGGCACTCAGAAATGAAATTGCCAGAAGTGCAGGCGCGTTCTTTCAATAGAAGGAGCCTTTGCTAGAAATCGCACATAGACACACACACACACACACACACACACATGGACACAGACACGCACACACACAGACATACATACACACACACGTGCTGTCAAGCCGACACAAACCAATCGTCAATCTCAACAGTGAACATGTAGTGAGTTCAAATTGTGTGGCGTGGCCAACCTTCCGTTACCTTCAACAAAACATCTCATGCATATGCGCCTAGAAATTCTCACTACAACTTTATCTCAATCAGCTAACTTGACGAACAAAGCCTGGCGAGCAGCACCGAAAGTAGCGGAGCACAATACGACCGATAGGAATAACCCTTGAAAGATCTACCATACTGGCTTCAACTGCGCGTCTAGGGTGGCGTGCTTTTCTGTCGCTATAGCACGAAAAATTAGCTACATGCTGAAAAGCAATGTAAGCGCAACAAAATGAAAAAAATTACCGATACGGACGTCCGCTAAATTGTCTCACGTAGCGTGCTATTCTCCCCAGCAACTAGCTAGCAACAAAGAAACCGCCAGGCATAAGTTGCCGACCACACTGTTTTCCCTGCATAACCTGACCACGCATTCCAGTTTCAGCAAATACGACCAAGCAAGCATCCATACAGCAAGAAAGTCCAACCAAAATAATAAAAATGTTCCTCAAATAGTAAAAAAAGCTCCGCCAGGAACTACCCGTCATAGAATCATAAAAAAGAGTAAAAATCTTCCTCAAATACGGCAACAGGCAGTACCCACCGTGTAAGAAGCATCAAGAGAAGAACGATAACGAAGAAGAGCAGAACCATCGCGGCGCCAACAAGTGCCAAATGGTAGATCCAAAGCTAATAAATCCAAAGCGTATCAAACTCCACCCACCCGAATCTGTACAGTACATACCTCATCCTGAATGTACAAATTCTGTAACTGCAGGGCCCGAATGGTCTCAACAGCCAATGCAAGATCGTCACGAACACGTGCCACTTCTAGCCTTTGCTTCGCAAGCTATTCGAAAAACGCACCCAACATACAAACCGAAGCCCCACCCATCACATGACACACCTATCGTACAGTACATACGCCTTCCTCACCTCCGCATTAATCCGTTGATCCGCATCATCCGCCAACTGCGTCGACCGCGCATACGCTTTCTGCATCTCCTCCATCTGTCTGCGATACTTGCGACTCAACTCTCCCAGATATTGGGAGCTGAGTGAGATATTAAGTTCCAGTTGTTTGATCCGATGATTAAGGCGTAAAAAGATCGATTCTTTCGCATGTGGATTCGCACTGCCCGGAAGCGCTGACGCCGACGGTCCTGCTATCGGTGTGGGTGCTGTCGGCACCGCAAGTGGCAGCGCCGTCGGTGGTTCTGCCGGTGGTCCCGGTGGAGCCAGAGGTTCATCATTCACCACTGTAACTTCTTCGCAGGATCCCGCCTGCGACCCACCAACACAAGGATCCTCCTTCACCACCGGTGCCGGGGCCTCTTCACTCGTCGATTCCGCCGTA